>VDFB02124677.1:0-11647 GCA_007258455.2 Sequoia sempervirens | reverse complement strand
TGGACCCCCGTCGCTCCCGTTTCCTCATTTTTTACTTTGGGAGCACCCTTTTTTGTATCTAGGATATGTTTGAAGTACGTAAATGAACTGCCAAGGTTTCGTCAATGTTCCGTTAAGTTTCGATGGTTTCAGAACTTTCCCTCCAGAATTCCCCTCCTACTTGGCTGTTTGGAAATGTCACGTGGACCCAGTCACTCTGTTTCCTCATTTTTGACTTTAGGGTCACCCTTTTTGGATCACGGGATGTGTTTGGAAGTCGTGTGAATGAGCGCCAGGTTTCATCAATGTTGTTAAGTTTTGATGGTTTCAAACTTTCCTCGAGAATTCCCCTTCCTCCTTAATTTTGTTTGGAAGTATTCATTGGACCCATTCATCCCGTTTCCTCATTTTTGACTTTGGGGTCATCCTTTTTTTGGATCTAGGATGTGTTTGATGTGCTTAAATGATCTGCCAAGGTTTCGTCAAAGTTTGGTTAAGTTTCGGTGGTTTCAGAGCTTCATCCCCCTTTTGTTGTTTTGGAACTTCCGGCGGCCACCTCCCTTACGACCTCTAGAGCCCAGCCCCTCCATGGCCATTTCCGGGGCTCCGCCTCTCTGTGGCCATTTTGGAACTTCCAACAGCCACCTCCATTTCGGCCTCCGGAGCCTGGCCTCTCTGTGGCCGTTTCTGGGGCTCCGCCTCTCCATTGTCGTTTTGGAACTTCTGACGACCACCTCCCTTCCGGCCTCCGGAGCCCGGCCCCTCCATGGCCTTTTCCAGGGCTCTGCCTCTCCATGGCCATTTTAGAACTTCCAACAGCCACCTCCCTTTCAGCTTCCAGAGCCTAGCCCCTCCGTGGCCATTTCTGGGGCTCCCCCTCTCCGTGGCCGTTTTGGAACTTTCGACGGCCAACTCCCTTCCGGCCTCCGGAGCTCGGCCCCTCCGTGGCCATTTCTGGGGCTCCACGTCTCTGTGGCCATTTTGGAACTTCTGACGGCCACCTCCCTTCCGGCCTCTAGAGCCTGGCCCCTTTGTGGCCATTTCCGGGGCTCCGCCTCTCCATGGCCATTTTGGAACTTCCGGCAGCCACCTCCCTTTCGGCCTCCGGAGCCTGGCCCCTCTGTGGCCGTTTCTGGGGCTCCGCCTCTCCATGGCCATTTTGGAACTTCTGGCGGCCACCTCCCTTCTGGCCTCCGGAGCCCGGCCCCTCCGTGGCCATTTCTGGGAGTCTGTCCCTCCTTGGCTATTTTGAACATCCGGGAGCCTACCTCCTTCCCAGCTGTTTTGAAAATCCGAGAGCCTCCCTTCTTCTTGGCTGTTTTTAACATCCAAGAGTCTGCCTCCTTCCCGACTATTTTGAACATCCGGGAGCCTCCCTTCTTCTTGGCTATTTTTAACATCCAGGAGTCTACCTCGTCCCCGGCTATTTTGGCTTTTGTCCATGACCTGCCTTTTGGATTTCTTCCGTCGTCTTTCCGCCCTTTGGCGCTTGCACCCTTGAAGCACGCATTAATGTTTATGGTCCAAATGAGCTCCAAATATGAATATCAAGATATTTTGATGACGCATGGATAGATCTAACAGGAAATTTGTAGGTTTGACTAACATTTTCCTTAACTCATGTATAAATGCACTTACGACACTTCGTGTTTGCAGGAGTCAAGAAGCCTTTCGTAGGTCTATCAGAAAGGCCCATTGAGGGAGTTGTCCTACCTTTTTCTAGATGATGATGATTTCTAAGGAGCTTTCTGCCTGAATCAGGGACCACCAATCCATTGATGCCAATTGTCGACGGGCTCATTTGATCAAAGGAAGAACACTGCAAGCACATCAAGCAAAAAACAATTTTCAGGCAGTTTCAGCTATAGTGAAAAGGGAAATCAGCTAAGTGATGAAATTGCTACAGTAACTGGCACTAGATGAAAAAATAGGGAAAAGATAAGGAATGTATTTTTAATTGTTGAATATTGTGGGGTAGGTGAAACCCTAATGTAATTGAATTTGGGCCATTCAATGTAATTGAATCCTAGCCATTCATTTGGGCTTTGGAAAACTATAAATAGGGGCTTGCTCCTCATTTGTAAGGGTTGGAGAATTGATGTAAAGACATTCTGCAGCAATAGAAAGCAACATTGCATGATTAATGGATGTTCCTTTTTAGTTTTCTCTTTATGTATGCATGATTCACCTTCCATGTTAGTTTTAGTGTTAGTTTCTTGAATGGGAGTGGTGATGGTGTTTGCTATTTCAGTATTTGATGAACTTCTAGCTCATGCTTTTTGTGGTTCGTTGATGATGAATCACTTTGCAAAGCTAGTCTGAGCCTCTTTCCTTTATTGCTGCAACTTAGTTCGATTGCATGTACATGGTGTGTGTATGCAATTTGAAAATCTGCAGTCCTTAGAAGATTACACTGGTTTTGTGCAACTGTAGGTTTCTCTTGGCCAAGCAAAACCCAGTTTAGGAAGTCTATCTACTTTAGCAGCCACCATTGCTACTGTTCATTTGTAGCTTAGGATTAGAATAGCTTTCTTAACCCTTCTCCTTTTGCTGTTTCTTTTTATCCTAGGTTAGAGTAGGATCCAAAGCATCACCATGAAGCCAAATCAGATGAACTTGATGAGTTTTAGCTTACTATTTTGAGTGGACAACCACTATTAATTCACTTTTAGTACTTTGAAACTGCATTTGCAAACTCAACTTCCATGCTTTGTAACTCATTCGTAAGTCCGCCTTGTGATTCCATCAAATCACATCAAACAATTGAGATATTCCAAGCACTGTCAAGACCTGACATTAGAGACCTTGGGATAGTGTTCTGTAATCTGATTGTGGAAGATTGTCTTTCAAGAGAGTTAGTGCACCTACGAACTGCCTGTGTTGAAAAGTGCATAAAAAACACATCAATAGAACTGGCGCTAGAATGAGGGCATGACATGTTGAGGCTACAAAGCTGAAAGTTGGAAATCGAAAGGAGCACTTGCATAGAAGAAATCTGAGATAGGGAGATCTCTTTCAATGCTAAAATTTAGAAAATTTTGAAGGAAAAAGAAGTCGAGTCAAAATGGAGCAGCATGCACAAATTGACATCACTCAGCTGCATACAAATTTGAACAAGAGACTGAAGAATCCATTGCAATAATTTGCGTTGGCTGATAGATGTTGGATCCATTGCACTTGCAGGCATAGTGAATTGGGGTGTTTAACATTCTTGGACAGAATTGAAAAGGTCTTGCAAGGATAAATTCCCTTTTGAGAAATATATCGGCCTTTAGCCCTTGCAGACTCAGAGGAAGAATTGACAACCATGGCAGCCAAGGCATTCAAGGAGCTGATCCAGGAACATTTGAACAAGAAGGATGGACCAATATTGGAGGAAATATTGATGTCAAGTTGGTGCAGATTTCACAATGCACCCCACTCTAAATTCACTTGCTCATCATGCACAAATGTCATCGCCCAAGTCAAGGATCATGTGAGCAAGTTGGAGCATCCATCTCCTAGTAAAGGGGACTCATGCCATGAGGTGGGAAAGTTGTTGGAAGCTCGAGGACAACACACCACAGATGAATCAAGAAATATAACACATGCTAGTGTTGGGATAGCAGACATAGAGGATCAGATCCAAATGGAAGAGGATAATTTCCTTAGGACAACAAGTTTCCTTGATGAACAATCAGCTAGAAATAGATCAAAAATTTGTTCCTCTGTTGAAGAAAAGCAATCCCCTGCTCTAGAAGATGGATTGGCAGTTGAAGATGAATCAAAAGAGTTTGCAGTAGTGTATGCTAGGGCAACAAATGAAGATGTTGAAAATCAGAAAGAGGAAAAGGTTGACAGCCTTGGGACAATAAAGAATGATGGAAAAGAAATAAGCGAGATTATATTAGAGGACCTCTCCTTCATGGATGAAAATGATCAAGCATCTGAAAATGCAGATTTGGAGGAGCAGGAACAACCACTTGCCACAGCTGTCTACTATTCACCTTCCTTCCCAAATGATGATGAGGACCCACTGGTGGAAAGATATGACCAGCTCGTCTCGAGACTAGCGAGGGATTGGACTGAGTTGAAATACCAAGTGGATTTGGAGATATTGTTGCTCCCAAATTGGTGTCGACTCCATGATTCATCGCACTCAGAGCTCACATGTAAGCTATGCCAAGAGGCCATTGAGCAAGTCAAAGGACAAGGGGCACAACCAATCACATCACCTCCCGCAGCCACTTCAAGGATTGAAGAAGAAGACCAAACTCCAAAATCAACTAATGACTCAATTGAAGGTAGTCCTCAAGAGGATGTTGGGGCAGCAATAGAAGAAGGACAACAATACAGTTTCAGACTTCCGAGCAATGAAGTAGATCAAGTGGGAATGCTGTCCACCAGTCATCAAGAAGTTCTTCCTCTTGAAGAGCAGTTATGTGCCATGGACTGTGGGATTTTTGACAAGTCTTTGGAGGGAAATTGTGCAATAGACTTTGGTCCCCTTGATGAGGTTCCATCAATTGATGACTTCTTTCCATTAGGAGCTACACTACGGAGGTATGCTCATGTCGAGGAAGAGCACATCCCAGAAGACGGTAGTGATGAATACATACTCCTTGAGCCCTTGAACAATGATGCACTAGAGTTTCCAGATTGGGAGAGGAGCTCCTTCTCCATTTACAGCGATAGTGACCAAGAGGAAACAAGTGGGTGCCATGAGGAGATACATGAACAACAAAAGGAAGAAGATAAATGTCGAGGTGTTTCGATGGCTGCCAACAAATACGACGAGCTTGCTCAATCGCGGGCTACAACTGAGGGTCCTTCTGCCTCAATCCTTGCAGATTTTCCTTCACAACCAGAGAGCTGCAATGAGAGAGATTCATGCATGTCATCATCCCATGACATTGAACGTCACAAAAATCAGGTAAACACTTGGGAAGGGAAATGGGACAGCATGCTACCTTTTGAAGACGACCATCAAAAGGGCACCAAGATTACAGATGATCGACAAGGCGAGGTGTTCCTCCTTCAAGAACAACCAATTGGGACTGTGGATCTTGCTCATAGCTTGGAAGAGTTGTTTGCTGCCCTGTCCTCCCAGCCTTATGAATGCTTAATGTCCAAAGTGTTGCACCCTCCACCGCGCCCACTCGAAGCTGCCAATGCAACAATCAAGGATGTTATGCTTGCTCTCGACTGTCCAACGCTGCCACCTCCGTGTGATGACATCTAGGTTTTATCCTTCCTTGCCCCTATCATTTCTCATAACAACACTTATTATTTTGATTATGGGAATAAGGGAAAATGAACATGTTTATGGATTAACCATGGGTTCAATGAGCCTCCTCAATTGCTGATAATTCATGATGATGTGATTGAACTTGAGTGTTGCAACATTGAATTTCTTTTTTCAAAATATAAAGATAAGTTTGCATGGTTAAGAACAATAATGATCGCCTATTTGCTTGTGTATGCATTATGAAATCCAATGAAAATTAATGTTGGCTTGCCCTACCTGAACATAGTGCTTTGTAAATATCTTTGTACATAGCCTATTTTGAGTAGTATAGGTTTCTTGTAAATACTCTACTTTCCTGCTTTCTTTAGGTTAGTTGGTTTGTGTAGGTTGCTTGCTTCATTTGCTTTTTGTTTTCTTTGGCTTTGTTGTTGCTTTGCTCGGGGTCCCTTTGCTTTTAGCTGGGCACATATGTGTGCACAACAACCATACTTATCGCCAGGGATTGTTCTACATATTTCTTTGTCAAACTCTAATCAAGTTTCCAGAGTGGATGGTGAGGATCTTCTGTTGTTGTCAAGTGATTTGGGTGTTTGATTCAAAGAGGATAAATTGTTGGTTTAGTCTGACTCTAACGTATTCTAAAATCTTATATCTCTTACACAACTTAAAAATTCGACGGTCACTATATAGCCTTTTGTGAAGTCTAGTTAAGTGAAAAATCTAAAATTATGCTCCAGCGCCAATGTGATTCTCAGCCCTGAGCATGAGCTTCAATGCTTGCGGGTTGAAATAAAAGAGCTGAAAAGAGAAAAGAAAGAAAAAAAGAAAACATTGAAAATTAAAAGAAAGGAAAATTCAACTTTTCAGGGGTATCCGAGCAACTCTACCGGGGCTATGGATGCTTGGCCGGTAGTAGAGCAATGTTTGGGAGAATCATAGCGATAACCTCGTCGGGGCTATGGATGCCTGACTGGCAGCGAGGCAATGTCCCGAATGCTTTTGGAGTTAGAATAAACTACGTAGCTTAACTGAACGGAGCTTGGGTTCCTGTAGCAACTGAAGAATGGGAATTAATGCAATTGCACACACTTGGATTTTCAGCATACTGAAGGTTGGGTTGGCTAATGGTTTTGATCCTTTGGTTGGGCGTCTAGTTTGTTTACCCTAGCATGAAGGTTGAAACCGAAGATTCTAGGTTCCTGATTCCAGTTTGTCGTCAAAATGCTCTCGAGCATTTCCCCAGCGAGTTGCCATTTGTTGTGCATGTTTTGCACACACGCCCCGCCGTACGCAGGGACCCCCTTTTTTTTGCTCCCGACAGGCTGCTTTGCAAATGTCTTGTTTTGCGTGCCCCATTTCAAGGCCCAAATTGGTCATCTGCCATCAAACGATCAAATTCCCCTACCTAAATTCACCTACTGGGGGTATTCAAATTTGCAGAGAAATGAAGTCCCCCATCCCCTTTCTTCCTTTTGTCTTGCTTTGGCTGTTACAAAAACATCTATGGACCCCTTTCGGTCCAGTTTCCACATTTTTGGCTTTAGGGACAACTTTTTGGTGGATTTGGGATGTGTTTGGGGTGTTTCAATGAACTGCCAAGGTTTCGTCAACGTTCCGTGATGAGGGCACAACCCGAGACTTAGAAAATAACCCACACACAAGAGAATAAATTTTATTATTCAGAAAATGAAGCTTCTTACATGCAGAGGATCTCAAATCCCCAAGTTCTACAACACATGCAAGTTATAGAAAGCTACAGAATAACCCTTTCGCAATGTGCGAGCTTGTCCCCAAAAAGTTACCCAAAAATTAGAAAACCTGCCCATAAATAGAGCTCCTCATTAGTTTGGAGCCAAAACAACATTCAAATTAAGTTTAGGGTGTTTGGTGCCGAAAATTTACAACATGAAGTTCAAATTTCAAAAGAGCATTTGCAATGGTATCTTCTAGAAAGTGCGCCAACTTCCCGGGGCCATAACTTTTGATCCGGGACTCCGATTCGCGAACCGTTTGAACCGTTGGAAAGGTCTCAAAGTCAAGAACGCGCTTGAAATTTTCCATGCCAATTTCAGAAAGTTTTGGGGCTGATCCGGGAGCTCTAAGTGCCTCAAATCCCACTCAAAAGATTTTCAGGTGCAAATCTGAGAAACTAAAACTGCAATATTTTTCAACCCAGGAACAAAAAATAAAAACCGTAAATTGGGAATTTCATTATGATGAAAAGGGTATCCAAAAATGTAAAAATATCTAAAAACTGAGAAACTTGAAATTTAACTTTATTTAGGTGATGCAAGATTGCCCTTACACCACTAGATGCTCCTGCATCAGACACCCAGGGTAATTTTGAGAAGTGACCCCATCACGTCTCAGATGGTTGAGGAAAACTCAAACAGTGAACCACTGCCTTAGATAGCCAGAATGAATCTTCCATAGGCCTTCCTCTCCATTTCACTATATATTATTCATATTGTCTGTTTCTGGTACTCCTTCCCACACGACTATCCAAGATTTCCTCAATCTCCTCCTTTTCTGAAGTAGGTGCTGGAATCCCACACTATTCCATCATTGGTACTTCCTCTGCGCCACCTTCATGATACTCACAAATTGAAATGTTGAACATAGGGGGAAATGTTGAATCCATCGACAACTCTACCTCATATGCATTCCCTGAATCATGCCTCTTCAAAATTTTACAGGGACCCGAACTTCTTCATCTTCAATTTATTATATGTTCCCACTGGAAACCTTTCTTTCCTCAAGTGGACCATCACTTCATCACCAATTTGAAAGTCCTTATACCTCCTCTTCTGATCTTTAGCCTTATACTGCATATTCATCTTGTTATGTTTCTCTTACCTTCTCATGTATATCCTTGATGTGTTCTGCAAAATCTTCGGCTTCAGCTTATTTTCTTCTCTTGGTCCATCTTCAATTCTAGAGCTGTTCTGGGGCTACCTCCATACACAATCTGAATGGTGATCTACTAGTGCTTCTGTTGATAGAATTGTTGTAAGAAAATTCTGCCTGGGGTAAGATCAAGTCCCATCCCTTAGGTTTATCTCCTACCAAACCTCTCAGTAGGTTACCCAAACTCCCTGTAACAACCTCATACGCCCCTTTGTTTGTGGATGGTGTCGCGAACGAACTTCAACTTCTGTCTTCAGCTTCTTCCACAAGGTCCTCCAAAGTACCCCAAATTTGGTGTCATGATCTGAAACAATACTCTTTGGCAGACCATGTAGCCTCACCACCTCTTTGAAGAACAAGTCAGCAATGTGGATTGCATCATGGGTCTTCTGACATGGAATGAAATGTGCCATCTTCGAAAACCTATCAACCACCACAAAGACTAAATTATTCCCTCGTTGTGTCCTTGGCAAACAAAGAACAAAGTCCATACTTATATCCTCCCATGGCCTCTTTGGTATAGGTAAGGGCTGGTATAAACCTGTATTCTGGCTCACTCCTCTAGCCATCTGACATACCCTACAGCTTTGTACAAACTTCTTCACATCCTGTGACAACTGAGGCCAATAATAATGCTCACTAATAATGGCAATGGTCTTATCCCAACCAAAATGTCCTGCCATTCCTCTGGAACTATCCTTCTCCTTTATCAGGTTCTCCCTCATGGAACTCCTCGAGATACATAATTGACTTCCCTTAAATAACATGCCATCCTGGATTATGAAATCCAGCCACCTTGTCTTGTCCACTATAACAGGTTCCTTGCAAGCTTTCCAAGCCTCTGCAAAATCAGGATCTTCTGCATACAGTGTCTTGAGTTCATTGAACCCAACCACTTCAATCTACATCTTTGCATCAATGTATGCCTCACTTAAGGCATCTGCCCTATTTGACTTCCCACTCCTATGTTTCAAAAAAAGGTATAACTCTGCAAAAACTCTACCCATTTCATATGCCTCGATTTAATTTTCCCTAACTATTTAGGTACTTGCAAGGCTGATGATCAGTATATAGAACAAATTCCTTCAAGCAACAAATAATGTTTCCATTTCTTTAATGCTTGAACTATTGCATAAAATTCTGATCATATACATAATACTTTCTCTTAGCATCATTTAACTTTTCACTGAAATAGGCAATGGGCTTACCTTCTTGGCTCAACACTGCTCCAATGGCACAACCACTGGCATCACAATCCACCTGAAACACCTTGTTGAAATCTGGGAGGGCTAGAACAGGTTGCTCTGTCACCTTCTGCTTCAAAAGTTCAAAACTTTTTTCTCCTCCATGCTCCACTTGAATTCTTTTCTATCCCTCTCATTGTTTCAGTGGGGTCCACAAATACTACTGAAGTTTCTAATGAACTTTCTATAAAACTAGCCAAACCATGGAAAGATCTCACCTCAGTAGCAGTTCTTGGGGTAGGCCATTCTAGAATAACCTTCACCTTCTCTGGGTCCATCTTGAGACCTTCTGCTGAGACAACAAACCCCAAGTACACAAACTCGCTCTTCACAAAACTGCACTTCTTCAAATTAATCAATAGTTTCTCTTCTCTTAACTTCTCAAAGACTCTCCGAATATGCATCAAATACTCATCCAACATCTTACTGAAAATCAAAATATCATCTAAATACACAATAACAAAACTTCCTAGAAATTCTTTTAGTACCTCATTCATGAGCCGCATGAATGTGCTCGGTGCATTGGTTAGCCCAAAAGGTATGACTAACCACTCGTACAGGCCCTCTTTGGTTTTGGTAGTCTTCCATTCATCTCCCTCATAGAATCCAGTCAGGGGTGATATCCACTCTTGAGATCAATCTTTGTGAAGTATTGAGCTCCACTCAAATAGTCCATCGGGTCATCCATCCTTGGCGGGGGAAATCTGTGCCCAGTTGTTATCTTGTTTATGGCTCGAGAATAAGTACACATCCTCCACTCCCCATCCTTCTTTGGTGCTAGTACAGCAGGTACTGCACATGGGCTCAAACTCTCCCGTATCAAACCCTTTCTCAACAACTCTTGAACTTGTCTATTCAACTCCTCATTTTCTACTGGAGTCATTCTATGAGCTGCCTAATTTGGCATACTGGCTCCAGGAATCAAGTCAATTTGATGACTGATTTTCCTTATTGGTGGTAAACCCTCAGGTACACTATTAGAAACAATATCCTGAAACTCATCCAACATCCCAGAAACTTCTTCTGGAACCTTCTCACTATCCTCCTTACTCACTCTAGGAATCAATTCATAACACACATGCTCATGTTTCATACCTTCTAAAAAATTTCTTCCGTCTACATAACAAATTCTAGCACTACTGCATACCTTTTCTTCGGTCTCCTTTAGGGGCTTCAACTTGTGACGAACCCCATCCTTTGTGAAGGAATAAGTGTTTGCATGGCCATCATGTATAGCTCACTTATCGAACTGCCACGACCTCCCCAACAACATGTGACATGCATCCATGGGGATGATATCACAAAGTACCTCATCATGGTAGCTCCCGATCTTGAACTTTACTAGGCACTACTCATTGACCAAAACTTTGTGGTCTTTCTGCAACTAGGCAATCCGATACGGATGTGGGTGTCTTTCCCTCTTCAGCTTCAACTTTGTGACCATCTCCTCTGACACCAAATTATCAAGCAATTCTACCTATCAATAATGACATCACAACATTTTCCTTCACACTTGCACTCAGCAAATGTGTATTCTTCCTCTGCTCGGGTTCCTTTCTTTAGTCACTAGGCTCTTCTAATCACTAGGGTTTCTTCCCTTTTAGCATCATCTGAATTCTTGGATTGAGCCTCCTCATCTACATGTACAACCCTTCCATGACCTTCCGGCCTTCTATCTGTCCTTCCTTGGTGTTGTGGACATTCATAGGCTCGATGCCCTTCTTCACCACAATGGAAACAAGTTCCTCTAAAACTACCTCTTCCGGGTCCTGGCCCAGATCTTCCTCGTCCTCTACCTCTTTGATCACCACTGCTTTGATCATGAGGGCGGTAGAAGCACATTCCTTGGCTTCAGTCACCCACATCTTCACTTCTTTTCATCATCATTTCGCCTTCCTGAAGGTCTTCCATTGCCCCTTTCGCTTTGACCTCCTCGTCCTTTTTGCTTGCCATCAAATCTTTTGTTTAGCTTCTCTTCCACCTTTAAAGCAAACTGATACGCATCCTCAATGGTGGTCATTCTGACTAGGCTTAACTCCTCCCAATGCTTGGTCATAACCCATTAAGATATCAGGCTACCTTCTCCTTATTGGCCTCTGTGTGGCCCGTTCTGATGATTATCTTATGAAAATATTCAATATATTCTTTCACAGATGTGCTTCCTTGCTTCAACCCTTGCAATTTCTTCAACAGATCTAACTCATAGTCCACTGGTATGAACTGCTTCTTCAGTTTCTCTACCATGTGATCCTATCTGGTGATCTTGACTTTTCCTCTTTGATTTCTTTCC
>VDFB02124676.1:0-11642 GCA_007258455.2 Sequoia sempervirens | reverse complement strand
TCCCCGCCACATACGACTCCACCTTCCCGAGAATTGAAGCCATCCTTTAGATGCCTGAGGACACATGGGAAGAGAAGCTAGAGCTGAAGAAAGAGGACCATTATCGTGATGTGGTGCGCAGACCTCATCAATCGGAAGGAGAGGTTGGAGCAAATCCAAAACAAAGTGGATCCCGATATTGAATGGATCAAGGAGATCCGTGTAGAATGCGCCGAGTATCTCAAGTTGATGACAGGCTATGATATGCCCACAGTGCAAATGGATGCGGAAAAGATCAAGCCATACTTCGAGGAGAAGATAAAGGACGAGACAGCCGGAGAAATTACAACGGAGTTTCTGAGTTTTGCTGCCCGTGCCTTCGACCGATCAGAGCTATTCAGAGATCAAGGCTCAAAGTATGATGAGGACTGGAGGCGGCTGGAAGAGAATGCTAAAGAATGGAGCTATCAGGCGTTAAGATGCGAGATCCTCGAGATCGACAAGCTCCAGGCAGTCATCCTCAAGTATATAGAGCACGTAGCCTCCGAGGAACAAGAGGATAGCCCAGCCAAGGAAGAAGACCTCCCTGAAGAGTAGCTACAACCAAGAAAATAGCAATTAGCTATAGGATGAAAGAGCAATAGTGTCATCCACTAGATGACAAAATAGGGAAGAGACAAAAAATATTTTTAAATTGTAAATCTATTTTGGGGTAGGTGAAACCCTATTTTGTAGTGAATCTTGGCCACACAATTGTAATGAATCTTGGCCATTCATTTAGCTTTTGGAAAACTATAAATAGAGCACTCCCTCATTTGCAAAAGTGAGAGTTGAGTTGTTGTAAGGCATGCTGCAGAAATTTATAAGAAATATCATTGACTTGGTGTATTTCCTTGATTTCTCTCATGTTATTTGATTCATTCCTCCAATAATTAGATGCTTGACTTAGGTCTCTTTGCTGTTTAGTTAGCTGTTCATTTATTTGGATAAATCTCAGGAATATTGTTGGCTGATTGTGAAAATTCCTGCTTTGTTGATGATCCCTTAGTCCATACTTTTTGCTGTTTGCTGAAGGTAGATAGCTGTGCAAAGTTAGCCTGGACTTGATTTGACGCTGCCCCCAACATTTATCTTTAATTAATGCATGTATGTGGTGGATGAAGGATGAAATATCTACAGCCCTTAGAAGATAGCACAATTTCCATGATACTGTGAAATCCCTGGTTAAGTGGGATATTGTTTTAAGGAATTGTCCATTGCAGGAACTCCATTGTCACTATTCATTGCAAGCTTCAGACTTAGGAACTTTTCTTCCCCTTCACTCTTTTCCCCCTTTTTTTTAAGAAACTGAACAATACCAAGGTTCATTGCACATTGTAAAGCCAAATCCAACAACTAAATGGAGTCCAAGATTGCTGTTTGAGCCTACAACCCACATATAACTACCTTCATCCTAAGGGCTCCTTTTAAAAGATCCAACTTCATACTTTATGTCCACACTTTGTATTTTATGTAAGACCACCTTGTGATTCCAGCAAATCACATCAAACTACTAAGGTATCTAAGCACTGTCATGACTTGACATCCGAGAGACCTCATCAATCGGAAGGAGAGGTTGGAGCAAATCCAAAACAAAGTGGATCCCGATATTGAATGGATCAAGGAGATCCGTGTAGAATGCGCCGAGTATCTCAAGTTGATGACAGGCTATGATATGCCCACAGTGCAAATGGATGCGGAAAAGATCAAGCCATACTTCGAGGAGAAGATAAAGGACGAGACAGCCGGAGAAATTACAACGGAGTTTCTGAGTTTTGCTGCCCGTGCCTTCGACCGATCAGAGCTATTCAGAGATCAAGGCAGTATGATGGGGCCCCAGGCTGGTGCGGGAAGAGAATGCTGGGAGAATGGGAGCTGCTCGGTGTTAAGATCACGAGGAGCTCCGCCGAGGGTCGGCAAAGCTCGGTGAGTCATCCTCAGATATATAGAAACCGCATGACCTCCGAGGAGCAAGAGGATAGCCCAGCCAAGGAAGAAAACCTCCCTGAAGAGTAGCTACAACCAAGAAGACAGTAATTAGCTACAGGACGAAAGAGCAATAGTGTCATCCACTAGATGATGAAATAGGGAAGAGACAAAAAATGTTTTTAAATTGTAAATCTATTTGGGGGTAGGTGAAACCCTATTTTGTAATGAATCTTGGCCACACAATGGAAATGAATCTTGGCCATTCATTTAGCTTTTGAAAAACTATAAATAGAGCACTCCCCTCATTTGCAAAAGTGAGAGTTGAGTTGTTGTAAAGGCATGCTGCAGAAATTTATAAGAAATATCATTGACTTGGTGTATTTCCTTGATTTCTCTCATGTTATTTGATTCATTTCTCCAATAATTAGATGCTTGACTTAGGTCTCTTTGTTGTTTAGTTAGTTGTTCATTTATTTGGATAAATCTTAGGAATGTTGTTGGCTGATTGTGAAAATTCCTGCTTTGTTGATGATCCCTTAGTCCATACTTTTTGCTGTTTGCTGAAGGTAGATAGCTGTGCAAAGTTAGCCTGGACTTGATTTGAAGCTGCCCCAAACATTTATCTTTAATTCATGCATGTATGTGGTGGATGAAGGATGAAATATCTGCTGACCCTTAGAAGATGCTAATTTCCATGATCTTGTGAAATCCTGGTTAGAGTGGGATATTGTTTTAGGAATTGTACACATTGTAGGAACTCCATTGTCACTATTCATTGCAATCTTGGGACATAGGAACTTTTTTCTTCCCCTTCACTCTTTTCCCCCTTTTTTTTAAGAAACTGAACAATACCAAGGTTCATTGCACATTGTAAAGCCAAATCCAACAACTAAATGGAGTCCAAGATTGCTGTTTGAGCCTACAACCCACATATAACTACCTTCATCCTAAGGGCTCCTTTTAAAAGATCCAACTTCATACTTTATGTCCACACTTTGTATTTTCTGTAAGACCACCTTGTGATTCCAGCAAATCACATCAAACTACTGAGGTATCTAAGCACTATCATGACCTGACATCCGAGAGACCTTGGGATAGTGTTCTGCAATTCGATTGTTGGAGATTGTCTTTCAAGAGAGGTAGTGCACCTACGCACTGCCTGTGTTGAGAAGTGCATAAAAACACCATCAACAATACTTTTAGGGAAGGGAACAAAGCACTAGATGCTGCTTCTAATGTTGGCCCTTCCTATTTTTAGTGGAAAAGTTGGAATTACAAGGACCTCCCTCAACAAATTGAAAATTGTGTCTCAGATGATCAGCTTTCAATTGATAATTTAAAGTTTTATCATACATGGATTAATGATCTAGTAATGGCTAATTTAGTTTCATAGGCTTTGGTTTGATGGGTTATGGTTTATGTTTGGTGCTCATTTTTGAATTTTGAATTTAAATTTTATGATGATGAGGCGTAAGCGGGTTGGTAGCGAGGATAAAAAGGGTGACTTTTTCAAGGGTAACCTTACAAATATTTTATACCATGTGTCATTTAATTTTATCCTTTGGTGTTGTCTATGGGACAACTTGATGAACGAGGAGGACCGCTTTGATATGATAAAGGCTTTAAAGCGCAATACTTTAAAGAAGGTGTATATTAAAGATGGGTATTGCTTTGATATGACTAAGTTAAATAGACATAATAATTTAAAGAATAATAATCCAAAGGAGGTGTTTATTAAAGACGAAGATGGTTTTGAAATGACTAAGCACATAAGTAAATATAATTTAATTTATGTGTGCATCAAAGATATTGTCCTCAATGGGTTTTAGAGTATCTTGAAATGGTGGCCCACCATAAAATTAATATGACATCCATAGATTGGAGTCATATCATTCATCCCCTAATGGTGTATGAAAATTAAAAGCCTTTATTTTCTTGTAAGGTGAGCGTATTTTTCACATGGGCCCTGGGTCTTATCATTCCTACCCTTATGGTGTATGAAAAAATGGCATTGTAGTGAAATGCCTCTCGGTATAAAAATTGTAGACACGTCAAATTTGCATTATGCATATTCATCCGCTCAATAAATAAATCAAAAGCTCACATCATAGTTTAATTAAATAAATCAAACTTTATTTAATTAAAATCTCAAACATGCATCTTCCATCCTTTTCTGATTTAAATAAAACAAATATTTAAGTCTTAAAATTCAAAATCATCTAATCAGCATTAAATCAGCATAATCATCATCTATTTAATCTAACCCTGATTAAATACTCACCCACTTGCATTCTCTAGATTTGGCCACTTGCACATGAAATTGCATTTAATTGATTTATCAAAATTATTTATTTTCAACTTGGCATAAAGGAAGAATATTCTCCAAGTTTGAATTTCCCCCCAAGTGGACATGTACACCCAACAGAGCATTTATGAGGCCTTACATGCCTCTTACATGTCCCCTTCCAAAGTCAAACTCAGCATTTATTGGAAAATTTGAATTCAAATTCTCCCTCTCATGGGCACTCTTCCCAAATCTTGCACAACCATTGACCACTCCTGCCATTTTGACAGAGTGTCCTCTATCATTAGCGAGAATATTTAGTCCCACATTGGTCTCTCTTCAACACTTAGCATTTTGAAATCTTTAAATAAGAAGCTTCATCCTCAAGCAAATCCTTCACAATTTTATGCAAGGTTACTCTCTTCATTTGAGATTTGATCTTGTCCATTTCACTCCATCATCTCCATCATTTACACAATTTAAGCTTTGATCAAGGATTGGGAAAGGGTCACTAGCACATGTGACACCAATCCACTATAAGATGCTAGTTTGATGATTAGAATGATGCCTTTCTATGTTTTGCTTGTTTCTTTGGTATCATTTTTGTGATTAGATGAATCTTATAGGGGATCTTTTGGTTTGCTTTGGCTTATTAACAATACTAAATGGTTTTTGTTTTTGATCCAATGCAGATTTAGCCTCCTACATTTGGCGCTAGAAGGAGGGCGATAAGAGAAATCTACTTATCCATGTTGCTTAATCTTGTAGTTATATTTTGTTCTTCACTAGAAACTTTCTATCTGTTTCTCGTTGGCAGTTTTGGCATTTTAAAATGTTGATATAGAGGATGCTTTTGAGCCTGCATTGTTTTAGTCTTGAAACTAACCCCATACGTCTCAGTTAAAAAATGATGATTTTGCAATCACTTAGTGCTTCTTTCTCATAAGGCATTTACATTTCATTTGTAATTGCAAAGCATTTCCAAAGCTCTCATTTGTGCACAGGAAAGGAAAATGCTGATTACCTTAGCTTGATTGTTCATTGTTATTATATTTGGCTTTTGAGTTGCATCATGGCCTTCTAATTTCTTTGGGTTGAACGTATAACTACCTCACCTGCGCTTCTCAGTAGTGCTAGTTTTTGAACTTGTGTAACAATACTAACAACAATATCAACTTTAGCCGTACTCAGCACTACGGCGATGGATTAGAACTAGATGAGCTCATTTTTTCGGAGATGCTCTCTGTGGGCTCTCAGACGGTGGAGGATTTTGTCTGTGGATGTGCAAATTCGATGAGCAGAATCATCCATGGAATCATCGACGCCCGATTTGGTTGGCTTTGGGAAGGCTCCTCTCTCTTTCGTTTCTCAAACGACAACGTTATATTGCCTTCCCTCTCTCAGCTCATCTGCTTTCACGGGGTCTCTCCTGCTAGAGGAAAGAGGCTCTTTCTGCGTCAGGCCTTAAGTTCACGCCCATCTTGTCCAATGCTAGGTACCTTGGGTTCTATTATGTGGGGCTAAGCGAAATCTCTGTGGGAGATGATCTTGTTTCCATTCCAGCGAGGACATTGAGCTTGGATCAGTCGATAGGGAGAGGAACTATCATAGACATTGAGCGTTGATAGTACAGTATTTTTGTGGAAGTTTCAAGAGTGCATCAGATATATTTAATCATATTCTTGCTGGACAATTTATAACGCTTGATTCTTTCAAACTCATGGATCACCCTATGTCTAGCGTCCCAATGCTTGGCTGGCATTTTTAATATCCCATGGCACTTTTAATACGTTTTACATTAATTCACTTGCTATCTTAATGTTGTAGTGCGAGAAAAGAGATGAAGAGATGTTTCATCTGAGACAAAGTCGTCACCTGTTGCTACAAGTTTGCGCACTATTTCCTAGAAACTTCAGAGGGATGCGGTAGAGATAATTGATGCATAGATCTTCCCACAGTTTGTTGTTGATTCCTGCACAGAGACTAAAGGAAAAGATACCTTTAAATTCCAATGTGCTATTAAAAAAGGCGTTGGATATAGGATCGACTCTACTCTGAAAGCAATCGTACCATGAGTCGATTAAAATTCCATGGACTTTAAGGATCGCGCATTTATGAATTACATTGTTTTTCCAGAAGTCGTATTTACACACATTTATGATATCCAGCTGGTTGCATTTATGAAATAACTCTATGTTTGTCTAAATCACTCTTTGCAGGTTAAGTATAGCATCTAGAGGTAGTGAATATTTCTTGAGATCCTCTTTGAGTTATCTTTTTCTTGGAAAACACAAAGCATTTAATCACTTTTTGCAGGCTGATTTCCCCAAATATCAACTTGGAGTGGGGGCGATATTTTCTCTTTAATATTGCATTTAAGTCAAATCTTTGACAGGTGGGATGAATTTGAAATAACTATTGGAGACCTCTCTATAAGGTTATAGACATGACATGATTTGGTGGAATGGTATTATTAGATTATGACTTGGTAGAGCAATCTTTTAAAGCTTTTTCTACATAGCCAATTATTTGGATGGTCAACTTGTAGTTGCATAAAATCTGATTTGTAATTTTATTTAATCTTTTTTTATGACGAATGTAATTTTAGGTGAAAATGGTAAATGTTTTTTTCCTTGACTTAAATCTCATCTCTAAGATTTTTACTTTGTGATGTTGCAGGTTGACATTGGAATCAAGCGAAAACAAGCGAAATTGCTTAAGCTCAAAAATTGAACATCAAAATTGAAGTTGAAGAGCATTTTTTAATGCTTGGAGCTTCTGTCACACGCCTTAATTTTTTGTTTTAATCCAACTAGATCATTGTTTTCTTTCAAAGTTGGGCTAAAATTGAACCTTAGACACCTACTAGCTTTTCGATTTGGTTTAAAATTGAACAAAGCAATCTTCATATTTCATTTGGTGCTTAAAACGAACTCACAATTGCTTTGAAGGGTATAAAACGAACAAGTGTTTGAATTGTGTGATTTTGTCTTTTGAGTGCGTATCCTCTCCCCTTGCGCTTCGTGCGATCTAGGGTGCAAGAGAAACACTCAAAATACATTTTATTGCTTTGAAACACTTCAATTTAGGGGCTTAAAATTGAACATCTTGTGCGAGTGTGTGAGTAGGGGGCATTTTTCAGCATTACATTCTCTTTCTTTGTGCCATCAAAGATCGATCGAGTTACAGATTGTGTATTTGCTTGCTTTTGTTTATCTTAGAGGGCCTGCCTTGGGGAAAAAGTACTCACCCAAGGGACGACTCAACCAGTGACACTCTAAAGCCAAGAGTATTTCCAGCCAAGATATAAATGTGGGTTTTGGTTAAACGCCATTATCACGCGGTTGGTTCCGACAAGATGGATCCGAAAGGGGACTCTTGCTATATGGGTCAATCTCCACGAACATAAAGTCCTAATTAAAACCCATGTTTTAGAATTGCCAAAATCCTTTGATCTATTTGTTAGTGCAAGAATGGTCGTTCTGAAGCCACCCACACTTTTACGGTCTTTAAGTAGAAATGGAAAGCATGCCATGGGATTTTCTGCATGGGTGGTGATGCTTGTTGCCCACAGATTGGCGTTAATGAGCCATGGAGGCTAGTGGGGATTCAGCATCTAACCATCCACTAGAGATAAAGCGTGGGACTTGTCCAAGTGGGAATCAACAAATATTGTCTTACATCCATAGGGCTTGTAATTGTTCTTACCGTTTGGCTGCAGTGTTGTATTAGAAAACATTTTGCAAACAAACATTTACAACATAATTCTCGAGGTTTCAAACCCCCTTGAGAACCGTATCATTGACTCAATCCATATGTTCACTTGCTTTCCCTATGTATTCCGCGTCAGGTAGAGGTTCTAAGCATTGGATTATACCTCAATTTGTCTTCTTGAGTAAACAATAGGAAAACCCTTACCTTAAGTTCATTGAATTTCCACATAAAATATCTTGTGGGGTTTAAAGAAATTAAGACATTGGACATCTTAGTTTGAAACTTTAATCAAAGAGTGTGTTTTTGGTAAAAAGTACTCATTAAGCAAAGATAACAAATTGGACCCCACACATGCGCTTGATATCTTTTGGTCATATTGGTCTTTTGATTGCTCTTAGAGAAAAGTGTGTTCTTCAATACCTTGGCCTAGTAAACAAAGTCTCTCTAAATCTTTTAGGATCAAATCAAACACCTCATCCATCCCAAACATTTATCATCTCCATCCCACAAACAACTTTAGAGCTTTGAAAAATGTCATTCTAGACTTGGGTAAATCATCCTCAAAACCAAATCAAAGTCAATTGCTTAGTTAAGTGTGTTTGGATGATTCCTTTCTCATACATTTAATTAAATTACAACCTTTTTGAACAAAGTTCATCCTAAGATCACATCCAACATCTTAGGGTTTACAAGTTCATCATCCAAATCAACCAATCAAAATCAAACCCTAAGTCTAGCATTGATCCAAAGTCCTTAAACATTCAACACTCATATCATTTACATTTCATCCTCCATATCGTCATTTGTCCTAAGAACCTTAGAGGTTACTTTTGCAACAAGGTCAAAACACAAGAAGAACATGGAATATAAACTTGATCCATACATCTTGGGTAATCCAAATCAGTTGAATCTTCAAAGCCTTGCAATGCCTATCAATTATCAAAGTCCATGCATAGGATCATTGCCTTCGACAAATGTCAATGGTACAACAAGTGTGAGTATGCCCAAGTCAAAGTTTGGAACACATTTCCCAATGATAAATCTCAGTCCAAACCTACAAATCCACCAATCAAATAATCAATGCATGAGCCTTGAAACGAACAATGTCATTCCACCAAATCCCTACAAACCAAATGTGGATGTACCAAGTGCAAGTTTTTGAAACATGAATCCTAACTCAGAAAAATTTGGAAAAATAATTCCCAATACCAACAACGTTCATCCTATCATGCCAAATCTAAACATCATCCCAAATCAGAATATTATCCAAAGTCAATTTTCCCATAATCCCATCCAAAAACCGCAAGTAGGCATCCCAAATCCGCTTAAACAAAAGACAAATCAACTATCTCAAGTAAGTCAAGATCAAAATCAAGAACAAATTTGGCGAGATCAAATTGTGAAACTTTCCAAAATAGTTGAGGCATTGCGCCAAGGGAAAAATCCACCACCATTACCTACATCATTCCTTGGTTCAGGGCTTCCCCCTTTACCTAACACCAATCACGCCATCACGTCAAATCCTTCGAATATACCATCGACATCACACCAATGGACGGTATCTAATCAAACAACAACATTGATCCCAAATCGAAATACGGTCTCCCAAGGACCTATCACCTCGGTCATTCCAACCATCACTATCCCTTCAATCATTCCAAACACCACTATCACACCCATCACATCTCAACCACTCACTACCATGATCACTCCGAGCGTATCTCAAACACTTGTCACTACATCCAACATGATTCTAAATCCACCACCACCCCCTCCACCACCAATTTCCACCACATCAAACCAATTCGACACAACATTACAAGCTGCTTTTCAAAAGGGATTCCAACAATAGCTAGCCATGCAACAAGCAACACAAGCTCAACAAGTGTAACAATCCTCTCAAGTTTCCCAAACCTCTCAAGCTACCAAAAAAACACAAGCAAAAACACGAAAAATGATTGGGGATAACAATGGGCATTCAACCATTGGTGATAGCATTGATAATCTCCCCTCCATAATTGTTGAAAGCAATGGTCAAGATCCATCCATCAAAGAGCACATTGTAAATGTTTCTATCTCATCCGAAGATCAAATAAACATAGGTCAAGAGTCACTTTTCAATCGTGATCAAAATCCACCAATGATACCTAACAATGAGCCAATTCAAGAAATATCAACATCACTTGACTCTATGGTCGAAAACATTCACAATCTCTCCACCACAATTGTCGAAAACAATGATCAAAACCTCTCCATCGAGGAGCACATTGAGGATGTATCTACACAATCTGATGATCAACTCACCATACATCAAGAGCCACTCTTTAGTGATCTATTTCAAGGAGTGTTAGGAATATTTGATCCAATTAACATAATGCACAATCAGTTCACCTATGATCATGTTGAAAATGTCTCTACATCGCCTTACGAGTTAGAGGACATATCTCAAGAATTTATTCCAAAGCATGATCAAAATATTTCACCAAAGTATAGCAATGGTCCTTTTCAAAACATGTTGCCATCCTTCAACCTCATGGTTATAGAAACTGAAGGAACCCTAGACTCGACACTTGAAGATATTGAACCACTTCACATGCCTAATGAAGATATCCAAGCACCATTTGTAAGAAATCTATTCTTTGAAGGTACCCCATGTCAAGAATTTGATCCAAAGCATGATGAAAACAACTCCGAAATCATTCAAGATCAAAAATTTGTATCTTCGAGCTACTATAATGATCTAATGGACACTCTCCTATCCATACAAGATGTCGCAAATGAAGATCACACCAGCATAATGCATATTCATCCATCTACCCATGAGATGCTTTCTATGGATGGACATGTAGATGATCTTCATCTAGAAGAAGATTGTGTTACACAAAAAGAGCAGATTCTTAACTCCTACAATCAAACAGAGTTGTCAACATCAGGATCGAATATGTCCCAAACTCAGATTGAGGACATCATGAATAAAGATATCCATCATTATCTGCTCAAGGAAACAAGTCAGATAGAACACCCATAGTTAGCCAAGCAACAAATTGAACTAATGTCATCTACATTGGTCATTCGTCAGAGCACGTTCACTAAACAAAACACCTCAAAGAAAGCAAAATCAAGGAACGAAGGTGCTACTACCACCATACTGGGGGCAACTTCATCTCAAGCAAATGTCAACATAGGGAGCACGAAGAATCCTTATGATGAAACCGGTGTCAATACCACAACCAGCCATGTCATGAATCTCCATCCACCCATCACCCCATCCATAAATTGGGACCAACATCAAAAGAAATATTTGAATCAAAGCATGAAGAACATTATCAAAGCAAAAGAAGCAAAGAAGCATAATGGTAAAATCAAATACACATGGATACCAAAGAATACAAAGAAAGATCATCCCTATCAAACTCCATTAGTCAAAGAAACTATGGGGCAAATAAAAATGGGAAAGTATATCAAAGATGTCCACAAAAGAAAAAGCAGGCCTTTCAAGCGACGTACAAAGTGTATCAAGCAATTGGTCCTAATTCCTTGCACACTTTTGTATCCACCCATCGTTGCTCATCTTCCCAAGTTTGGAGAGTCAAAGGTTCCAAACTGTCAACCAATCCATCTTTTATCCCTAAACACACTCCATCCATGCCTCCGCGCATGATATCCAATTCTCAAATTGAGCATGTATTGGCAATGA
>VDFB02124675.1:0-27931 GCA_007258455.2 Sequoia sempervirens | reverse complement strand
CCTTCTTCAATAGTGTGGCGTAAAACAACTATTTGGAGGGTGAAACCTTTCGATATCGACATGGAGACACTTGAGAATTCTTCTGAGACATAAAAAATTATTCTTGTTCCCACAACTTCCTTTCAAGAATGGAAGACATCTTGCATATCATCTTGGTCTTTTTTCTTCCTAAGGGGAGGAACATTGTTCAATATTCTTGGATAATCTTCAACATTCAGTGTCGAACATGGGGGTTGCATTGTATCTCTTCTTCTCTCTTATGGGAGGGATTTTTCCTCACATGGAGTTTTGTCCCTCTCATTCAACATTGAGAGTATTTAGTATTTAATATCTCTTTTGGGGAGGGGTTTTATCCCACTAGGTGATGAGCTTTAAGAATACCAATTTTCCTTGTAGTTTCGTGTTTTTATCTCATTTTTGCTAAACCTCAAAAGAAATTTTCAAACCTTTTTCATATACTTTGAGTATTTTAAAGAATTTGAAGATGATATATTATATGAATGGATATGTGTGTGAACTTTGAATTTCATGAGATTTAGTAGAATTTTATGATTAATTATAGTTTCTAATAATGAAAATTTTCCTTTAGAAATAAGACTAACCCCTATAGTGAAGAACCTGTCAACCCATAGCAAAAGGATTCTCAACCTGCAATAGAAGGATGGTAGTTCAACATAGCTAGAGGAGTAAATCAGATACAACATGCACATATTTTCAGAATAAGATGTAGATGAAGGTTTGAGGATGTGGACACAAATATCCATGTGTCACTCCATCTTTTTAATAAACTACAGAGGAAGAAGAAATTTGTTCTAAAAAGGGAAAACACTTATAATAAAGACTATCTTGTTAGGCATGTTTATGTTATAATAATCTTCTTGATTGTTGTATAGTCCTTCTTGGATTTTGACACTTCTACTTCCAATATATGAGCTATTTTTTGTTAAGTTAGAAGACCTAGTCCTCTTCCTATTTTCTTGGAAGAGTTGACAATTTCTCTTCGCCTATTTATAGTTTTTGAATAACAAGACTCTCACAAACACTATATATGGGGATACTCTTGTGAGAGACCACTACCTATATTTTTGCATGTAATTAGATTGATTACTATATTTCCTACATTTTGTTCTAATCTTTGTGTATTTTTGGATTATAATAAAAAAAAATATTTTAGTTGCATGATTTTTTGAGTTAGTAATTGAAGGAGATATTATGAAATGTAGTAGCTCAAGCAAGGGCCACTTGAGGTACCATATATTCCGCATTAGTTTAGGTGGTTAGCTAGATTATGAATCTCAATTATAGTTTCTAGTTTCCATTATGTTAATGTTTGTAAGAGGGGGGGACCAACCATGTCAAGTCTCTAGGTCACGAACAACCAAGAGCAGAGGGTTTCCCTAACTTACCTCACTCTAAAGGATATCTCAGGATGAGGATTGATAATAAAGATCACTATGTAGTACTTCTATCACTCTACAGATCCAAAGTTCAGGTTTAGGCTAGGCGAGTTGGTTTCTGGAGTCGGTATTGCACCTCAGATAGCTCTTTGTCTGAGGATGGTAGTGTGGTTCTAGGAAGACAAGGTGACGCGTTGGCGTTCGTATGAATAGAAAACACCAAATATAGTACAAACTACCTAAAAAATTATTGATAGCCTACCTAGTTGATTTTGACAAGAAAAATAGAATGATGAAGTATCATAAATAGAGATGGAGATGATAAAGCAAGTAAATGAAAGCTAAGGTAATGAAGATAATCTCACAAAAGTGTTGATTCGCTAGCTAGCTCCACACACACGTCCACCTACACACAAGAAAGAGAGAAAATTTTTGGGGCTATATAGGGGCCTGCCTTAGTCAGACCCCCATTTTGGTGTTTCTACCTCCATGGAAAACCAAAAAGCAACATAGTAGAATATGCGATAAATAAAGTAGAAAGAAATATTTCAATCAACACTACAAAAGAAAAATGCTACTCTATCAAATCACAAAGGAGAGGAGTGAAGTGTTACCACCTCCACCTAGAAGCTCACTAGCCAATGGAGGAGAATGCAAGGTATGGACTTGGAAAAGTAACCACAGTCACAACAGTGATGAAGGGAGGTCTCGCAAGACTCCAATCCCACAAATTCTATGATAGCCTCACACTTGCAATGTGGAGTTGATGGAGCTTCAAAGCTACTACAATGCTCACAAAGAAGTGCTAGAATGCTACTTGAGAGAGTGAAGAAGCTACAAAAGATTGCTAGAGAATTTCTAGAGGATGTGTAAGAGGATAAAATGAAGTGAGATTTAGTATTTTTGAAGGTGGGATGAGAAAGAATAAGGTGTTTTTGGGTCAGTTGGTTGAAGATGAATGTTACAATTTGGCCCCAATCGGGTGTGTAACACCTCTACCAACTTTAGATGCAGGAATTCATCAGGATGACAATGTGACACGTAGACGTCTATGTGTCGTGTGTTCGTCCTCAACAAATATTCTCTCACTGATGCACGGGACAAATGCCAAGTGGATGGAAAGTAGGTGGGTGATGTGAAATTTTTCCTTCAAATTTGATTTTTTAAGGTGAGGGTATGTGAAAGGGGAATTTGCTTAAGGGGTGAAAATTCGCTCCTATACATTTTCCCCCCACTTTAGCGAGCATGAATATCGATAAGTGTTTGATAAAGTAGATCAAAGAGTTAGCAAGCTTAGAAATGTATACCTGAACCATCAAGGAAGCAGACTGCGATCTGGCGAACTTGAAAGTGCAAGGAAGGAAAAGGACTCCATAGGTACTCTCCCTAGGGATTTTAAAACAAAAGGACTCCATAGCCCCACATAACTATGAAGTTGCAAAAAGTACACCAAAGGCCCTCAGACCAATGATAGAAAAATCCCGTAGGATGAAAGTGTCTTACAAGCCCGTAGACCTACAAGAAGGCAACATCCAAGTTCTCTTTCATGAACGAAGCCCATGAAGTAAACACCTTATAGGTCTGCAGACTTGCAAGAAGGCAACCCCCAAGTTCTCTCTCATGAAGGAAGCCTAGTGAAAGGGGACTCTGCAGAGTCAGAATGGAAAGCAGCTTCATAGGTGCACCTATGAAGCAACATGTTAATCTTCAGATAAAACATGTCAGAAAATAAAGCGGCTACATAGGAAAACAAGTGGACAATCACGTAGACAATCAAAAAATTGAAAGGCTTTTAAAGGGGTCCCTCAAGAACCCTTCAAAATAAGAGGGGTCCACTCAAGGGACACATTGTTTGAAAGTGTAGAAGAGACATTTTTTCTCAAATCAATTTATCATCAAGAATCCTTTTGAAAGATGTTCACTTCATCAAGGAATTCGAAAGGATGAAGATGCCACATCACAAGGGGAAGGTTAAGGCTTCTCCTGCATGAAAAGATGCTCCCACCCCGAAGAAAAGTTCTTAAGTTCTTTCTTTGCGAACCCATGATGAAGGAAACACATTCTGTTAGGGGTCCAAGTTGAGAGTGTGATCTTTGAAAAAGCTTGCAAGGATTTTCAAGAAAGGATTCATTGACAACGAATGCATTTTCTGAAAATCAAAACATTTTTAAAGTAACGTTGTCACACATACGAGGGACAACTCAAGCAAAGAAGAGAGAAAGATAAAAGAGCGAAAAATAAATAACACAAACAAGAGACACAAAGGTGATATGATATTTCGGGGTTAGAGTTGCTCATAAATATATATAAGTCTAATAATAGTATATAAATGATCTTGTTGTGTAGTCTCACAACATGCCCCATTTTTCTCCTTGGCAAAATGTGGACCCCCTTTATTTTCCTCGCTTTCGCTTGCTTTGGTGTTGTTCTTGGAGTTGGTAAATGTAGGCTCCATTTTTCAGTTTACTTGGTCTTTGCTTAAGCCTTTGTTCTTTCCCAGATTTGGTGTCACAGTCTTTGCATAAAGTTTTATTAGTCTACCAAAAACCAAAATCCTGAAAATCTTGTGGTTGCTTCAATGATGTTGTATCCTCATTTGGTCCTAGTCCCGCCTGGTAAGTCATCACTCAAATGCTGTTAATCCCGGTGGTCCTCCTTTCTTGTACCATAGTCCGATAGTTGCTTTTCGTTTTCTTTAGTCAAAATTTAGAAACTGAAGGTTCTGTTATGAAATGTTTAAATAAATTTTGATATCTCTTGAACTTGGTTCTCGATCCTTCTTTTATTTCGGTTTTCTTTAAAACTTGAAGGGAAGTGCCTCGATCCCCAGTAATATTTCCAAGGTTTGATACCAGATGTTAATCCTGGTGATCGTAATTGATCACGTATCTTAAAGGATTTTTCCTCACAAAAAATCAAAGTAACACAAGAGTGCCATGTAAGGTTTCCACACCGCCTTTTTCTCTATTAGCGAGTCCACACAAAACCTAGGCGTTTGTAATTTGAACCCTAATTCATAATGATTACACCTTTATTCGAGAAATTAATGCATTGTAATAGGAAATTAATGAAGGTGGTGAACTACTCATGTACTTGGCATTGCCTCAAGCATGTAGTTGATTTTACAATAGTCTACTTCATCTCATTCTGAAAATTTGCAGAGTATATTGAATGAACGAAACTAACATTCTGGTGTGCAAGGAAATGTAAATTTTGACAAACTAAGAACAAAACTACTAAGGGTTTCAAGTTTGCATTCTATAAATATCATTGTCATTAGCTAGAACCAGGTATGCTTCAAATAATAGAAATTATGTTAATCATTTTCATATATGAAAATCTCAAAAAGATGGTATTCCCCTTTTTTCAAAAAACAACTGAAATGTCAATTATTTTTTATTTGAATTTAACCGAAAGGTGAATTGAAAGTTTTATAAATTCTTAGAAAACTGGTTAAATTTAACCCTAACTCGCACACAAGACACATATTTGAAAATATAGAACACACCAACAAAAATGAGTACTTCTGAAGCAAAACCAAAAGATGAATTCAAATACTACAATTCACAAGCTATACCCATTGGTGCAATAGCTATGGATACTCATATGGGATGGACTTTTGATGTCGAATTCCACACAAGGGCATGACAAGAAAACACTTCTCAGTGTACGAGGAATATTATAACAAGTGGGTTACTTTTAGCAGGAGGGTTTCTGCCAACAATGGAGGCCCCTGAGTTGGTTATGGAATGTCTAAACCACTATGGCCTAGATAAAAGAGTCATTGAGACAGAGGGAAGAATTTATGCAGATCTCTCTAAGAAAGGAATTATATACACATTTGGGCTTCCTACATTTACCCATATGTATCATATTGATATGAAGGTGAAAGCCAAAACCTACCATAGTGCCAAAGAGTGCAACAAAGAAATTATGAACACTCAATGGTGCCAGGAGCAAATCACAAAATAAACAAAACCAATTCTAAGGTCTATGTTCAACCAAGATGTTCAAGATATCATAACTATGCTAAGCAGGATAGTTGGGCTGCGAGATGCCAATAAATTTGAACCATGGATGTTTGTGATTATATCCAAATTAAGGGAAAATCCCATGCAAATGAATTGGGGAAGGTTTATTAGTGACAAATTGCACGAACAAATAAAGGTATTTCCATAGACTAGATGTTTCTATATGTCATCATATGTGATTTATTCCTACGCCTTAAGGGAAAATAAACAAGGGTTGAAAAGGATTGGTACTCTGGGTAGAGAAGTAGGAAACAGTTTAATATATGCTCATTTACCCCAAATTACTATCCATGGATAAAATGAGCATTACCGAAGGGTTAATGATGTGTTTTCCATGAAGTTGGTCAGAACAATGGAGGGTGAAAAAGCCAGAAGATTATCTTTGGAAGCACAAAGTGTCATTAGACCTATTGGAGGCTGGTACATTTAGTTTCCCACTTTCTCTTACATTAGAGTGGAAGGGTTTAATTGACATCCTTTAATGCTACCCGAGTACCCTACAGATAAAATAGTGTTACTAGAATTGGTAAGACAGTTAAAGCCATCCCAAGCTCTTTACAACAAGGCTCGTAAGAAGGCTTCCTTTAGGTTTCCTATTGTGATAGGGAATAACAAATGTAGTACAATCAGAGTAGCTGACTTGTGTGAGGAGGAATTGAAAATTTATAATTTGGAATAATTCCCACTCCAAAGGAAGTATTATGACCTTGAAGGGAATATTTCCAAGAATATAGCTGGTTATCGTGCTCATGTCCAAGACCTTGAAGATTATTGGCTAAATTGTGAAGATGAGCATAGAGTAAGAATGATGAAATATGAAATATTGTCACTGAGACCTGCACGGATCCTCAGAATTGGAGAGAGATGATGGTGAAGTGTTGAGCAAGGCTTACAATGAAGAAAAAGTCTATGATGAACCTATTCTGAACTCGGATTATGAAGGTGATGAAATTACAACAATTAAAGAATTCTCTAAACCTGTCCTAACACATACTCAACATTGGATAGATGATTTTTGTAAAGTTTTAAGAGAAAATGGAATTCAACCCACATATTCACAAGAAAGAGGAAAGAAACAAAGAGATGAAGATGAGTCTAAGTGTGGGGAACCTGCTAAGAAGAAGAGGAAAGCTGGTAAAGCAGCTCCTGACATACACATTGAAGAGAGAACCCCTGAGACTCCAAGCCAGGGAGTTTCATTAGAGCCAACTGATAAGTGTAGAGATACCAAGTCAAGCAGAGTTAAATGAAAAGTAAAACAAAAAACTTGGCATCTTCTTCCATAGAAAAACCAAGGACAAAGCCTACCACTAATGAAGAAGCAGGGGTGACAGATAATACTGGTGCACAGACAAGGTCTGCATCTCAAAGAGTTGCAACATTATTCAGTTCCCCTACCTCAGTTAATATGGCTAGTGTGAAACATGCACTAGGGAAGAATCTTGTGGTTTTGGATGAAGTTTCTGAGGCTGATGAAGCCAAGATTAAGGAACAGATGGATAGGTGGGGTGCCATGTGGAAAAAATTAAAAGAAAAGAAGTCCAAAGATAAACACATGGTATAACCAATGGTAGAAGAAATTCTTGACACAAGGTCCATTCCAATAAACATTGAAGAAGAAGAATTCATAAAAGGAACACTCGATTCAGAAGTGGGGAACCTTGATGTTCTTGAAATGGAAACTGGGGAGACTATAGGACAAAATCCTACTGATGAAATGGTTATTGAAGATACCTTTGATTATCAACCTTCGCTAGGGAATAGTCAAAATGATACTGAACAACCGCAAATCTTTGAAAAATCAAAGGAAGACCAAGTTGATGTTGAGAGTGAAGAACCTTCAAAAGTTTGAGGTGATAAGGTTGGAAATGAAGAATATCTTGATACAATAGGATATAAAGAAGATGATGTCCTAGAAATTGATGTTGAACACCTGGCTAGACAGGAAAATACAGGTCTTGAAACTGAAGAGACAGTGCCGAATATCGGTAATCCAGAATCTATGCCAGAGATTATTGAAGAGGTTCCTACTATGGAGGACGTAAAAGAGAAAGTAAAAGAGGTAAGAGAAGAAGTCCCTGAACTGACTAGAATCTAGGAACAAAGAAATGTTATAGAGGTAGAGCGTGATGAAGATGCACCTGATTGGTTGATTAGAGAATTGAATTCTCCAATGGAAATAGAATTAGTACATCTGGATCTTAAAAGTTTTATACAAGAAGTGAAGACTCCTAGGCCAAGAAAAAGAGCTAAAATGAAGCATGTCATACAGAAGAATGCAGATGGAGGCAGAACAATCCATATAGCTACCCCAATAGTTGATAAAAATAGACATGAGATAACACCTAAGGAGTATAAAATAACAAGTATCAATGTTGGAAACTCATCCTGGACACAAGAATTAGAAGAAATGAAAATTATTTTTGATGCAACTGTTCCTAGGGTACAAAAAAATAAACAAAAGAAAAGAGAGTTAAAAAAATGGGTTGCTAGCCTAGATTAATTAACCCAATCTCGTCAAGCACAAACTGAATTTCCCTAGAATTTGGTACTCATGTCACAAGAACAGGTGGATGCAATTGTAACAATTCATCATAGGATGAATGTATTTGAGGAATGGATTGAGTATTGGGTTAAGCAAGGAGAAGAATTTATTACAAATGTAATTGGGAAATACAAGGAAACACACTGTTGGTTTGAGAAGTCTAGAAGATTAGAAGGAGAATGCAGGTTTTTCCAGGAATAGGTTGATGCTGAAATGCGAAATGTAGAAACTCTAATGCAAACAGATGTCAAAAAATTGATAATAGAAAATGTAATTTTAGAACAAGAAGCCCCATTGTATGAAAAATGGAAGAAACGGTTAAAATGGGAAGGTGATACATTAGAACAATGTATATAAGGATTCAAAAAGGTCACCGAGAAATGCAGTAAGTTACTTGAGAAAGATCAAGATTTTATTGAAGTGTTAGCACGTCAAGATTGTGATGCCCAGACACTAGGATAGGAGGGTAAGGAAGAAAGAGATTTAAAGGAATGGATCAAGAGAATAAATAAATACCTTGTTCAGTTGTTAACCCAAAAAATTATTGATGACATAATACATTGCAAAAACACTATAGTTAGATATGAGATAGAAAAAGCGTAGAGGAATTCCAATATACTCTAGATATCAGAGGATTACACCAGGATCAAGTTCAGTTGGAAGGTGATACAAGGAATTTAAAAAGAACGCATGCACCAAATATTAAATGCTTTTCAAGAATATTAGTTGAAGAAAAGTGAAGCAAGGATTCTAGAACCCGAGCTCTAAGTGATAGATGAAGTACCAGATATTGAATACGGGAAGTGTCACAAAAGCATTTTGTTGAATTTGATTTTTGTAGGTTGTTCTTGGTCTTGGTGAAATTTTCATGCTCGATATCCTAAAGAATGTTGATAGCCTTACTTTATGTGGAGTATTGTGCACCGGAGTTTAAAGATGGAGAGTGTTGCTGTTGAAGAAGTCAAAGCTTTGGCTTCGTGTAGAATATTCTAATGATAGTTGGCGTTTTCCACGTGCTACATTTTGATTTGATATTTTTGATTCTCTTGATAAGACTTTAAGTTTGGACTCTTGAGGCCTTCTTCCTATAAAAGGCCGTTTACTGCTTTCTTTTTATTTTAAATTAAGAATTTGTGGATGTTGGAAGAGCCAAAAATTCTTAAAGTTTTGTTCTTTTTTCCTATTTTTTGAATCATTTCGGACTAAAAAATTGTATGCACATAGAATTTAATCAATATCGAAGCCAATTTGATAGCTACCTATCTCATGAATTTTTGTAGCTGGTTTTGTTAGTTAAGCCGAACAAGACTACGTGCTAAGGGTGCATGCAAAACCTACTCGGTGTCCAAACTAAAACCCCCTTCTTTAAAAGATCACACCATTTTATATGTAGCTATGAATCAATCTGGTGAACTATAAAGCTATTTGCTTTGATTTTATTAACTCTTGGGGCATGCATGGAGAATAATTGGGGGAAATTTAAATTTTAAGTATTTTTATGTTTTATTTTAGATTAGATGTTTAAATTCTTGAAAATGTTTCAAAAAATAGATGAATGAATAGAAATTATTGAAAATCTTTCATTTCTTATGAAATTGCTGAATGCTTAATGCTAAATCTACTTAAGTAATAGCAAAATTGTTCGATGTTCTGAAATACTGTTGCATATCTTTTGAATTTATGGTATTATTTTGTGATTTAATTGGAAATCCTATATTTGATGTTTATGATTCTTAATGAAATTGAAGACAACTATATTCCCTTTGAGATTAACAACAATATCACATCATACCATGAAGTGAATCTAGTATGGTCAAGACTTGACTACCGAAGCCTCGGGATTAAGCTAAGTCAACCTTTTCCTATAATACAAACACCTTAGGTTGCCTTGTTTAGTCTTTCACGTAAAGATAGGTTCTTCATGGTTTTCCTATGAGGAATTTATCTTCATTGTTGCTGCGAGTGACATTGTTGTCAACAAGAACTGGTGCTAGAAGGAGGGCCTTATTATTGTTCTTTTGGTTTTGTTAGGTTTGAAACTGGATTTCTGTAGAGTCACTAGATCTCGGTCTGGTGATCCTCATGTGACTTTAGTCGAGCTTAGTGGTCGAACGTCATCTAGACCTCAAAATTCTACAAGTGTAAGTGAAAATTCGCAAAATCCAACTGCTATAACACCACCACAGCCTCCCATAGGGATGGAATTATTTAATGTAGAGTCACCAATTCAATTTTCCGTGTACAATGATTTACCAAAAAATCTTGATAAGTTGTGTCCTAAATATTATCTTCACAAAGATGCAGAGGAACATATTAGTATCCACAAGGATACATGTTTTAGAGAAAGGATTCAACATGAAGATGTCGTGTGTAGGTTGTTTCCATATACCTTAAGCGACAAATTCTGCCAATGGTATATCAACCTACCTCATACTTTAGTTAGATCATGGCAAGACATGGAAACTCAATTTTTGGCCAGATTTAGAACACAAGCCAACCCTACTTTGTTATATCATCAATTTGGTCAAATTAAGAGGTTCGATGGAGAACCTATAACCCCTTTCAGTAACAGGTTCTAGAAGGCTTATTCTAGGTTACAGACACTTTACGTAGTGGATAATTTGTGTGCCATTGCAGTTTATTACACATCAGTAGATCCTTTAATTGCTATGTTCGTAAAATGAAAGGGAAAACCCTCCCACTACTTTTCCCGAAGTCTATGCTGAATCCGTAAGTGTAAATTTAGAAATGAAACATCTTGGAAATGGATCATCCGCAAATGGTGGAAATGGATTAAATAATTACCCTATCCCGAGTGTAAATGGAGTTGATTTGAATCATCCCATGACTCCTAATGTTTTTCCTTCAACAGTCTAGAATGGGACATTTCCTCAAAACACTTTATTTTAACCAAGAAATAGTCAAGCTTTAGTCCCTCACCCTAGTCCAACTATTATAGAGTTGCATCCTAATGAAAATTCTTTCTTCTTACAAACTCAGGAAAATCAGAATGTTAAAATTCCAGATGAAAAGGAAGAAATTAGAGAAACTATAGCTCAACTCAAAAGGTTAACCACAAAGGTCACACAATTAAGAAATCAAAACTCTTATTCTCAAAGTAACAACCAAAATTTGCAAAATTGAGTGTATAATGCTCCTAGACCACCTAGACCTTGGAACACATGACCAAATATTGGAGGGATATCCATGCCTTTAGATAATGTTAATCCTTTCGATGATAGATCCGTGTCAAAGGTGAATTTCGCTGATCTTGCGATGAACAATTAATGTAGAATTCATAATACAAATGCTCATGCTGAAGTGGACTTTCCACAGTTTAAAACTGCTTCAGATATTTTTCTAGCCGCTACACATTACAACGAATAGTGTGACTCCCATCTTCCTATGGGAAATGAATTGGCTCTAGTAGGATATGATTTTGCTTTGGTTCTTGAAAGCTATGAACACGTCAAATCACCTACTGTTGTCAAGAGTTATACTCATGAACATGAAGGATACAATTCAACCATGAATTTAGAAACATATACATTTCCTTATCAAGATGAAAATGAACCTTAGGAAGAAATTGACGAAATTCATGCTTTCCAACAATATTAGAAATCTCTTAATTACAACCTAAGAAGTAACACAAATGGTGGAATGAAATTCAACAGGCCATTGACCACATCAATTCTACCCAAAAACTATAATACTCCACCTGATGATAAATCAAGTAATACTCTAGGGTTACCTAAGATAACCTCTCATTATAATTCATCAAATGTTTCACGAAGTGAAAAAGCAGATTCCGCTGATCAAAAAAATTTGACAAATTATTTAGCGGAAGAAATAAAAAAGGTAAAAATCAGCCTTTCTTTATCAGAATTGCTCAAAACACCTGTGATTAGGAAAGCTTTCTTAAATACTTTATAATATTTTCCAAAGGAAAGCAAACTTAAGGAATCTCAGGTGAAGGAAAATTATATTAAGGAAAAAGACAAGAACGTTGTTCCCATGGAAGATGCACAAGTATCCTTTTACAAAGGAAAATTAGAATCCCCGCCATTTCTACTCATGTTAAGAATATTTGTTAAAAATATCCATAATTGTTTAGTAGACTCTGGAGCATCTACTAATGTGATGCCTTTTTCCATATGTCAAATTCTAGGGTTAAATCCAACAAGTTCCTTAAATAAATTTACTCAACTTGACAAAATTGAAGTAAACGTAGTCGGGGAGTTAACTAATATTCACATGCAACTAGCGTTGGACCCCAGGATTCAATATTACATAGACATTCAAGTCGTCGAGATACTTGATACTTACGGTATGTTATTGAGTAGGGATTGGTCGAAAACTTTGAATGGATACATGGCTACAAATTTCTCACATATGTGGTTACCGTGGAAAGGAGTTCCTAATCAAATTACAATTGAAAGAGAACCACGTATGAAATACACGATCATTGATTACGATTAGAAAAATGAAGTTCTATACATTGATGTAGAACCAGGAGTCTATAAAATATGAAGTTTAGGAGTTAAAATAGAAGAAGTATTTACATGCAATGCTGAAAAACATAATCAGATAACTCCTAGAACTGATGTCCTAATTGAATCAGATTGTGATTCTTCCGAAGAAAAAAATAGTCCTTATGATAAATTTTGGAAGAATATTGTTATACAAGCTTGAAAGAGCGATAAAATTGAAATTTCACTAAAAAGTTTGTTATTGCAAGATTGGTGCAAGTTACATAATTCTGCACACTCAGAAGACAGTTGCATGATGTGTTTGGAAATAATTCATAGAATTGAAAACTGATATTGTCTAGGACATGATAAGATCAAAAGGTCTGAACCAAAAATACATGAAGACATAGTTCAAGTTATACAGACTGAAAAGGCTAAGTCGAAAACTCTTAAGAATGGTAAGTTTCAAGTTATGAATGATCAAGCCTGGATTCTTAAATTTGATGGATCCAAATCAAAACAAGGGATTGGAATTGGAGTTGAATTCATTATCTTGCAAGGTAAATATTTTCTTGCTAGTTATCGATTGCAATTTCAGTGTACTAACAATGTGGTAGAATATGGATCCTTTATTCATGGCTTGATGCTCGTAATCAAGAAGAAAGTAAAAATTCTTAAGGTGTTTGGTGATTCAAAATTGGTAGTTAAGAAAGTGAGAAAACAATACATTTTTCACTACAAGTGATTGTCCAATTACCAACATAGAGTATGGGATCTGATAGAATATTTTAATGCATTCAACATTAATCACATTCCAAGAAGATTTAATCAAAGAGTTGATGCCTTGGCTACTACTTCCAGTGCTTTAGAACCTTTAGATGCCTCATATTTAAGGAGATTCATAGTTGAGTTGGTACAATTACCTTTGGTTCTCGATAATGTTACAAATTTACAGGTGTTTGAAGATGATCAACATATATTGGAATTCATCACTAACTTTGGTATCTTTGAAGCACAAATAATTGAAGAAATAGATCGCCCTGATGGCGAAATTCAAGACGAAGAATGAGCTCAAGCTAAAGATAATAATATTGAAAAAGGGATAATTGAGTTGGAATGACTGTTTGATATCGATCAAATAGTTTGACAAAAATATTTGCCTCAAAGTGATGGAGGACAATCTGAATTATACAATTTGCATACTAAAGAAGATCCTTAGAGCGTGCTTATAGGAAAGGTTTGCATTGAAGAAGAGAAGAGAAATATTGCTCAGACAATCAGAGATTATTGGAAGGTCATAGCATGGACATATGAAGATTTGAAAAATTATGATACTTCCATCATCACACACACAATACCATTGAAGCCTGATGCAAAGCCTTTCTGCCAGAAACAACGATTAGTAAATGCACTTTTAGAACCACCAATTCAAAAGGAAGTCTAAAAGCTTTTATCAACCAGAATAATATTTCCTATCAAACATTCTACTTGGCTGGAAAATTTGGTACCCGTGAGGAAGAAGAATGGGGATATAAGGCTATGTGTAGATTTATGAAATCTTAATAAGGCGTTTGAAAAAGATAATTATACACTACCTTCACTAGAAGAAGTGTTACAAATAGTCAATGGTTCACATATGATGTCCTTTTTGGATGGATTCTCTAGATAATATCAAGTAATGGTAGATAAGGAAGATCGAATGAAGACAACATTCACCACAAAGTGGGGAACTTTTGCTTACAGAAGGATGCCATTTGGATTGATAAATGTTGGAGCTACATTTTAGAGAGCCATGGACTATTCTTTTTGAGAGTTGATAGCCAAATGTATTATCATTTATATGGATGACCTCATAGTATTTTCAAAGAATAGAGGAGATCATGTTCAAGATCTCAGAGCAATATTACAAAAATGCGAAACTCACAAAGTTTCACTAAATCCTAAGAAATGTATTTTTGGGGTGACTAAAGGTAAACTATTGGAAAACATTATTTCTGAAATAGGTATTTTGATAGACCCAGACAAAGTGAGTGCACTGCTCAAGTTACAAACCATGGGAAGAAAAAAATAATTGAAATCATATTTCGGTAAGATCAACTTTGTCCAAAAATTTATCACTAGATTTTCTAAAATAGTGAAACCACTCAATGATATGTTGAAGAAAGATGCAAAAATAGAGTGGACAAATGAGGCTAAGCTCACCTTTGAAAATATAAAAGTTGCAATTACAAAAGCACCTGTACTGGTAGGTCCAAATTATATTAAACCTTTTTACATTTACTCTTTTGCTTTTGGATATAACTTGTCCAACGGTATTAACACAAAAGGGTAAGAACAAAGAAGAAAAGCCAATTGCTTTTATGAGTGCTCCATTCAAAGAAGCAGAGCTGAGATATACAAGTGTTGAAAAAAAAGCCTTTTCTTTGGTCAAAGTAGTATGAAAATTCAGGCATTACATCCTCAGGAGTATAGTCAAAGCTATTGTTCTAGATTCTATACTCAAAATGTTGCTAACATAGAGTGAGCTGGGAGAAAAGAGAGCCAAATGGGTTATGATTTTACAAGAATTTGATTTAGAAATTATACCCATGAAACTAGTTTGGGGACAAGCTTTGGTCAAATCTATTACATAAATAGATCTGCATATCTCTGGTCAACAATACACTTTGGATGTAAAAGATCAAGAAGATTGGTATTCAGACATATATGGCATTATCTAGTCAACCATACTTGCCCTGATTATATGCAAAGAAATTAGAGGAGAGCTCTTAAGATAAAATCAAAAATTTACATGATCAAAGGAGGAGCTCTATTCAAAAGAAATAAAAAAGGAATTTATTTAAGATGTTTGAATAGAATAGAAGCAAATGAAGTGTTGTAGGAATTGCACGATAAGTTTGGAACAATTGATGGAGCACCTTTAGCTACTGTACACCTTATTTTGAGAGCCGATTATTACTAGCCAACAATTTTTAAAGATACATATGAACATGTGAAACACTGCTATACATGTCAAACTATGGTAGACAAAGGAAGATTTAATGCTCAGCCATTACAACCGGTGATGGAGATGTGTCCTTTTGCACAATGGGGACTAGATTTCATTGGAACTATCAATCCTCTATCGTCTATAGGTCATAGGTTTATATTAACTGCTACAAATGACTGCACCAGATAGACTGAGGCATGTCCTAGCAAACAATGCACCGTAGAGGTGGTAATCAAATTCTTGGAAGAAAATATTATTACTAGGTTTGGAGTACCGTAATGCCATGGTATGTGATAATGGCCCTGCTTTTTCTTCCTTAAAGTTTTCCAATTGGGAATTTGAGTACGATATAACATTAAATTTTTCATCTAATTATTATTCGCAAGGAAATGGATTAGCATAATCATCGAACAAAAATCTGTTGGATATAATTAAAAAATTGGTCGAAAAGAATCCTAGAGAATGGCATTCTTTGTTAAAATTCACCCTTTGGGTAGATCGTACTAGGATGAAATCCGTGTTGAAAAATTCTCCTTACCACTTAGTTTATGGGGTAGATCCTATATTGCCAATAAATTTGAAAATCCCTACTTGGAAATTTTCCCAGGAATACATTAGATTAGATGATCAAACTGAATCACGGTTGTTGCAATTAATGCATTTAGATGAAAAATGTACTTGAGCTATAGATCATTTTGCTAGACATCAATCAGTGGTAAAATGATGGTTTGACAAAAGGGCTAGATTGAAATTTTTTAGAATATTAGACTTAGTCCTATATTGAAACAAAGCCCATGAACGAAAAGGTGATCATGGTAAGTTCGACAAGTTGTGGACAGGTCCTTATCAAATTTTTGAAATTCTAGGTGATAGCACCTATAGACTGAAGTCTTTGACTAGTGAAGATATCCCATTGCCTGCCAATGGGAAGTTTTTGAAGCATTATTTCCAGTCATAGTTTTGTAAATAATTTTTCTTTTGTAGATAGCTTTTGCTATTGTTTTGTAAATAGTCATTTATTGCTTTTGTTTGTTTGTTTATTTTTTTTGGGTGTCACGTCATTAGACTCTACAATGGTTGGAAACTTTTGAAGGTGAAGAGGGTAATAGAACATCAATTTTGGAAATTTGATTTGTGCTTTGACCAGAAATAGTCCTTTACTTATAAATAATTGGAGATTTGTTTGGTTTTCTTTTTACTCTACTTAGAATAAGTCATTCAGTTGATGTTGAGCTACAAACACACACATTTTAAATCATTATACTAAAATTTGGGATAGCAATTATTTGTATTGAGTGAAAAATCAAAAGGCTACGTTTGCTACTACTGTAATTCCCAACCTAATAGTGGGCTTCATTACTTGCAAGTTGAAAATGAGCTATCAAATAAATATCAAAAGAAAAATGAGCTCTCAAAGAAACATGAAAAGAAAAATGAGCTATCAAAGAAATATCAAAAGAAAAATGAGCTATCAAAGAAATATAAAAAAAGGAAGAGAAATCAACTCTTTAGGCTATCCAAATATCTCTACTGGGGCTATAGACGCCTAGCTAGTAGTAGATTATGTTTGGGGGAATTACAGAGATAACCTTGTCGGGGCTATGGATGCCTAACTAGCAACAAGGATCTATCCATGGTTGGCTTAAAAGGAATTTCCAAATTATGTAGGTCAATGTAAAATAATTGCTATGCTTTAAGTTTGCTATAGTGGAAATAATCAATTGCACACATGTGGGCTCAATAATACTTAATTTGTATGCTAGCTGAAGTGAAAGGGAAATGTCAGAATGAAGATCCGACTGTTTATAATTAGAAGATTAAAAAAGTTGAAACATGGTTATTAGATCCAAAATTGACTTTCTATTATTTTGTTTAGTTTTTTTGGTTGCTAGTTGTTGTGTGGTTTCACAACACGCCCCATTTTTCTCCTTGTAAAAATGTGGACCCCCCTTTTTCTCCTTGCTTTCGCTTGCTTTGGCATTGTTCTGGGGGTTGGTAAAATATAGGCTCCATTTTTTCACTTTACTTGGTCATTGCTTAAGCCTTTGTTCTTTCCCGGATCTAGTGTCATGGTCTTTGCATAAAGTTTTATTAGTCTACCAAAAACTAGAATCCCAGAATGGTTGCAGTTGCTTCAAAGATGTATCTTCATTTGCTCCTAGTCTCGCCTGGTAAGTCATCACCCAAATGTTGTTAATCCTAGTGGTCCTACTTTCTTGTATCAGAGTTCGATAGTTTATTTTCATTTTCTTTAGTCAAAATTAAGAAACTGGAGGTTCTATTATGAAATTTTTAAATCATTTTTGATATCTATTGAACTTGGTTCATGGTCCTTCTTTTGTTTCGGTTTTCTTTAAAACTTGAAGGTAAGTTCCCCAGTCCCCGGTAATCATTCCAAGGTTCGATACTAGATGTTGTTAATCCTAGTGATCGTAAATGATAACGTATCTTAAAGGATTTTTCCTTGCAAAAAATCAAAGTGACACAAAAGTGTCATGTAAGATTTCCACGCCATCTTTTTCTCTATTAGCGAGCTTGCACAAAAACCTAGGTGTTTGTAATTTGAACCCTTATTCATAATGATTACACCTTTATTCGAGAAATTAATGCATTGTAACAAGCAATTAATGAAGGTGGTGAACTACTCATGTACTTGGAAATACCTCAAGCATGTATTCTCTTTTACAACACTCTACTTCGTGTCATTCTACAAATTTGTAGAGTATATTGAATGAACGAAACTAACCTTGTGGCGTGCAAGGAAAGATAAATTTCGAGAAACTAAGAACACAACTACCAAGGGTTTCAAGGTTGCATTTTGTAGAGATTTTCATCATCAGCTAGAACTAGGTATGCTCTGAATAACATAAATTCTATTAATCATTTTCATATATGAAAATCTTGAAAAGATGGTATTCCCCTTTTTAAAAAAAAAAATTGAAGTGTGGATTATTTTTTATTTGAATTTAACTGAAAGGTGAATTGAAAGTTCTATAAATTGTTAGAAAACTAGTTAAGTTTAACCCTAACTCACACACAAGACACATGTTTGAAATTTCAGAACACACCAACAAAAATGAGTACTTGTGAAGCACAACTAGAAGATGAATTCAAATACTACAATTCACAAGCTATAGCCATTGGTGAAATGGCTACTGATACTCATATGGGATGGACTTCTGATGTCAAATTCCATACAAGGGCATGACAAGAAAACACTTCTCAGTGTATGAGGAATGTTATATCAAGTGGGTTACTTTTAGTAGGAGGGTTTCTGCCAGTAATGGAGGCCCCTGAGTTAGTTATGGCATGTTTAAACCACTATGACCCAGACAAAAGAGTCATTGAGACAGAGGGAAGAATTTATGCAGATCTCTCTAAGAAAGGAATTATATACACATTTGGGATTCCTACATTTATCTAGATGTATCAGATTGATATGAAGGCGAAAGCCAAAACCTACCATAGTGCCGAAGAGCACAATAGAGAAATGATGCACACTCAATGGTGCCAAGAGTAGATTACAAAATAGTAAAAAACCAATTCTAAGGTCTATGTTCAACCAAGACATTCAAGATATCATAACTATGCTAAGTAGGATAGTTGGGCTACAAGATGCCAGTAAATTCAAACCATGGATGTTTGTGATTATATCCAGAGTAAGGAAAAATCCTGTGCAAATGCATTGGGGAAGGTTTATTAGTGACAGATTGCACGAATAGATAAAGGAATTTCCACAAACTAGATGTTTCTATATGTCATCATATGTGATTTATTCTTGCACCTTAAGGGAAAATAAACAAGGGTTGAAAAGGATTGGTACTCTGGGTAGAGAAGTAGGTGTAGACATTGAAAATTGACCTAGGCCCGCAAGCTCCATTTCTCGCCACTTTTGTCCTAGCATAATTAAGATACTTAATTATGTCATCCGGTCCATTTTCATCTATTAATTAAATAATTTTAATTATTTAATTAATTTATGTCTATTTATTCTATCCTGATCGATTAAATAAACTAATTGCGTCACTAATTTCTTCCTCTTCTTCAATAGTTAAATAAGTTATTATTTATTTAATTATTTTGCCATCTTTCATCTATAGTTAAATAATTACCATTAATTATTTATCTATTCATGGTCCTTTAATTCTTCCATAGTTAAACAATTATTAAAATCATTTAACTATCCCACGCCACCTCCCCTAATTAAATAAGTTAATCTAAATTAATTATTTAAGGTCTAATTCCTTAAATGCCCTCTTTTCATTTTCTTTCTAAATAAATAATTTTAATAAAATATTTATTTTCCACTTGTCCATTTCCTCCATTTTCAAGTAAATAATTTGAATAAAATATTTATTTTCCATTTCCCTTGTCCATTTCCTCCATTTTCAAATAAATAATTTGAATAAAATATTTTATTTTCGACTTGTCCATTTCCTCCATTTTTGAATAAATAATTTAAAATAAATTATTTATGCACCACTTGGTCAAAAGATGCCCCCATAATCCCCCGTCATAACATTCATTCTCATAGCCTCATATGTCTTTGCATGTTTTGTCATAGCCTACATGTCCCCTGCATGTCTTCCTCATGATTCCTCCAAGAATAGCATATTGGTGCATCAATTCCTGACCATCAATCTTGGAATCCTTCTAGAGGATTAATCTCAGCCGTCCATTTGAAGGTTTGTCTATAAAAGCAACCTTCCTTCTCCATTTTTCAGCTTAACAACTATTCTTCTCCAACTTTCTACTTATCATTTGTAGGTATTTGCACAAGTCACACTACAAATCTGAGGGCATATTTTCAAAAGGAGAAATAGGAGAGCAAGAGAAGTGATTCAAGTTCAAGCATGGGGAGTATTTTAATTTAATGTTTTATTTTCCTTATGCTTACTTTGTTTTCTCTTGTTTGGATGTGGGTTAATAGTTTAGAGGTGTTGGCTGTCACTTTATCTATTCTATTTGATTCTCTAACCCCATCTTACATTTGGTGAACCCGACATTTGTTTTCTTGCAGAGAAATTGGTTTGTTTGTTTTTGTTGTTTTGCAGATTACAGCCAAGAATTTATGCGAAATCCCGTCATCTTCTTTGGAGCACAGAAAAATGGGCGCATGGAATCTTTAAAAATGATTATCTGGGTTTTGTAGGCCTCATTCTCAGCTTTCCGAAACTTTAAACGGTTTAAAATTTTGTTAAGTTTTGAGAAAGTTATCGCTGTTTTAATTTTCTGTTGTCATTAAACTTTTCTTTTGAATTACTAATCTCTTGTTTTTAGCATGTGGCATAGCTTGGAGGGAGTCTAAAAATTGTTTCTATAGAAACAAAAATCGAGTTTTTTTTCATTTCTTTAGGCATAATAAATTTTGTTTGTTTTCAAACAAACAAATTGCATTTACACTCATGAGGATAAAATGAACCACAATTTGCATGTCACTCATTTGGTCTTAAAATGAACAACAAATTGCATTTACACTCATGAGGATAAAATGAACCACAATTTGCATGTCACTCATTTGGTCTTAAAATGAACAACAAATTGCATATTTCATTCATGGGGCTTAAAACGAACAACAAATTTGCATGAATCACTCATTGGGCCTAAAATTTACAATTACAACTTGCATTTTCATGTCATTGGGCTAAAATGAACACAAACATGCATTGAAAATCATATGGTTAAAATGAACTTGCATTCTTATGACATGAGTTTAAAATGAACTTTGTTTTTCATATTTTAAGTTAAACTTTTAAAAAGAACAAAGTGTCTTGTGTGTCCTCCTCACATTATCATTTGGTAATTAAAATTTACAAGTGCCCAATGAGTCACCTTTGATAATAACGGCGCATCCTTCATGATTCATGCATCCTCAAAGTGTAAGAGAAATGATTATTGCCTCTAGAACTTGGGCATGCCTTGGTGGGAAAAAGTACTCACCCCAAGGTGACTCAGACCGGCAATGGAGCTTTTTGGCCAAGCTACCCCGGACCGGTATATAAATGTGAATCCTAAGGGAAAACATAGAGTTACGAATGCGGATGTGTCATACGGACCAAGTAATACTCCCCAAAACCCTATTCAACTTAACCTCTTCAGGCTGGAGTGCCTCCTAAATGAGCTTTTACCCCTGAAATTTGGCCAAGGGCTTACCTCAAACGAGGGTCTCAAACTAAACACCTTTGTGTAGTAAGCCAAAAACCTTCTATTTGTTAGCGCAACACCGGTCGGTGTGAAGGCATCCACACTTTCGCAATTTGTAGTAGAGGTGATCAATCTTCCATGGGAGTTTCATGGGGTTGGAAGCTTGCTGGCCTAAGAAGAGAGTGCACTGTAAGGGGGAGCCCGTGCAGCCAAGCTTTTGGATTCACACACTACTAATATGCGGTGGGGGAAACCCACGTGGAATCTAGTGAATATTGTCCTGGCCTAACCATAGGATTGTGCTTGTCAAGTGCTTGTTGGATTTTTTTTCTAAACAACATACACAACATTAACAATCTTAGTGACACAAACAACTCACTGTTAGACAACTCCAAACTTTTCTAAATTAAAACATCCAAAACAAATGTACCTCAGCCTTTGCTATCAAAAATATATTCTTTAGAAGTCTCCTCTCACAAAACCAAATCATGAAATTGCTCAAATCTCTCATTCCTTGTACATTTTAGCTTGCATCTTACCATAGTGTCATCTTTGCAAATATTTAGCTTCATCCTTAGGCTTCACCATTTGCATTTTCGGTCATAAACCAAAAACTTAGGTCCTCATCTCATTTTGCATATTTTGGATTAGGACAACCTTACCTCACTTTGGAAAATCTTGACTTTCAAAATTAGGTTATCATTGGACTTATACATCATTATCTTCTTTAGTCATTCTCCTGTTGTGAGATCCTTCTGACTCAAAAGTCTAGTTAGGAAGACTCACTTGTCATTTTGTCCTTGTCATTTAGTCCTTCAAACAAGTCCTTTGATATTCCAAAATTGAGACATAGATCAAGCATAGGGTGGTTAGGAAACCTTCTTCCAAATCATTTTAGACCTTTGCATTTGCATACCTTAGACATTCAAATCATTTTAGTCCTCACCTTGCATATCTTTAAAATCCAAAATATTGTCATCATAGTCCTCATTTGGCATCTAGACTTTGCATTGGTCATTTCCTTAACCAACATTTTCACATTAGTCCTCACTGTCACCTTGGCATTTGACATCCTTTCTTAACAATTTATCACCTTGCATTAGTCATTTTCCTTAGGCAAACGTCATTATCACCTTGCATTGACATCCTCCAAAAATACAAAAAAAAAATTAGTGTCATAACTTGTCATCTTAGTCTTCATTGTCCTTTGGCATTAGTCATTTTCTTTAGACAACATGGTCATATTGCATCCCTTATTGTCAAAAAATTCAAAAACATAGTCTTGCATTGTCATCCTTTATCCAAAAATTCCAAAAACATAGTATTGCATCATCATCTCTTTGCATCGTCATCCTAGTCACCTTGGCTTTTGGCATACTTGCATTATCATCTCTTTGCATTGCCATCCTTTATCACATAAAAAGAAAAAAACATAGGCTAGTGTCATATTTGCATTGTCATTATCTTCATTTGATCAATTTCCTTTGATGGTGGAGACAAGACTTCAACGAAAGAAAAAACAAATGGCAGACTTTGGACAAGACTTTGACAACAACAACAACAACAACACCAATCCCAATGACTGGATCTTTGATGACCCATTTGGCAATTTGAATGCATAGTCTTCCATGAACATGTCAACTTCCTTTCAAAATCCACTTTTTGAACAATTCATACAAAGAGATCAAAATGGACAAGTCTATGTTGAAAACTTAGAGGCAGCAGCCCAAAATCCCGAAGTCGCTTCGTTTGTAGAAGAATTGGTCTTGAACGATCCTGATAGATACCTTGCTATGCTTTTAGACCAAGGTACAAAATTACCAAAAGGCTTCGACATTAATACCATACGACCTGTCTCTCCTAATAATATGACACAAAACACAACATCCCAACATGACACGAACAATACCTCAACCAATAACATTGTCGTTACTACACAAGGTGCTACTACCACCATTAATGCGACATCTAGTGGCACCATAAATCAAAACACCTCCACCTCAACTAATATGACATCTATTGGAGGAACATCTACTATGACCATGCCTACAATGTCCACATCACCTTCACAAATGATAGGAGCTACCTTTTCACAGTCCATGCCTACAACATCCACATCATCTTCACAAACAATAGGAGCCACCTTTGCATCTACATCAATAGGCACCACCTCCTCAAATCCTATGATTGGTTCTTCAACTATGACAATGGGGGCATCTTCATCACATCCTTACAGTGGAACCTCATTTAATCCCTTTGGATGAAATTCATGATGCGTTTTCATGCAAGGTCCTCAACACAACATTAACACATCATCGCAAATGAACATCCCACATGGACAAGGGCACAATACACATATATCACATGGACACTTTCAAGGACCACACACTACCATGCCACACAGACAATTCTTTCAACAAGGACAAGGAACTCAAATGACGCAACAAATGCATACCTTTGGACATCAAACAAGTCAGGGACCTCAAATACAGACAAACATGGCTAGGTCACATATTCCTACGTACTCATCCCAGATTCATACTCAACAACATATCCCCAATCACAACTGGCAATATCAGCAAAACATACCTTACTTTCAGGCAACCAATGATCCCGTTGTACACACCTTGCTAGCAAAAGTGGATGACCTTCAAAAACAGATGGAAAATATGAAAACCTCTGACAAGAAGACACAAATGCCATATGACTTATGTCCATATCCTTTTGATACAATGTTGTACATGCCACCATTTCCACATGGTTATGTGGCTCCAAACTTCAACAAATACAAGGGTAAAACAAATCCACTTGACCACATCAGAGAGTTTGTAACAAGTTGTGTGGATATCGCTCATGAGCACACATTTCTAATGCAACTATTTCCTAAAAGCCTCGCAGGACCAGCCCTAGAATGGTTCTATACACTGCAACCTGGAATTCAATCATGGAAAGAACTTGCTGAAAAATTCATGAAAAATTACACATACAACATTGACACAGACACCTCCATTACCAATCTATGCCAGCTCACACAAGAAGATTCAGGTGAAACCTTTTTACCATTCTTTCAAAAATGGAGGGGCCTAGCGAGTTGTTTTCATATAGACATACCTGAAAAGGAAAAGGTTGACATGTTCGTACAAACGTTATTAGCCCACTGAAAAATGGCTTGCGTGTTCATTGTTGCACAACTTTTGCAAACCTAGTTGAACGAGGTGTCCAAGTTGAACAAGCCCTCATAGCCAAAGGAAGACTAAAATATGGTCCTAAAAGCACAAATGCAAACCCTCCTTCTGCTGACAAAACCAAATTTTGGGTTAAAAACAAACATGTCACCAACGATGGTGTAGTTGATGCTAAGGTTGTCAACACTATGGGTCCTATGATTACTCTAAAAGGGACACAACCACAAAACACACAGATGATGACACAAACCTATGTTGCTAATGCTATCCATACAAATCAGAATAACCAAGGAAATCAAAACAATCAAATTCAAAGGCAGCCTAGACAACCAAGACAATTCCCTAGAAGTCGCACATATACCTCTTTGGGTGAACCTATTGACGAAGTCCTCAAGAAATACATTCAGAATGGTGTCATCACACTTCAGGACCCCAAACCATATGACCCTGGGAAATTTAAACCATCTTGGTGGGATGATAATGCATTTTGTGACTATCACCAAATAAAAGGACACAAAACTTCTTCTTGTAAACAATTGAAAAATCTGATACAGGACCTCATTGAAAAGTGCATCATTGAAGTTGACAGACCACAGTTTGCTTCTAATGCAGATCATACAATACATAAAAACCCACTACAGGATCATGGTTCTGGAAACCCTTCTATGTCAAGTACAAATAATCGAGCCAACCATGCCCGTATTGGGTACGACTATTCCGGGGGACCTATCATACATCACGTTAGAACAACCGATGACCATGTTTGCACAGTCACTATTAGAAAGGCCCCTGAATGCAATGTCACCACCCACAGCAGAAAGGTCACCATAGCCGGTCCTCCTCCCCCTAGACAACCAAATTTAATAATAGCTGGCCCGTCCACTTCACAGTCACAATCGCGTCCACAAAACAAGCAATCCCAACCTAAAGGAAACTTTAATCTTATTGACCAGCTTGGAAGAACACCTGCACAAATCTCTATTCTTGAATTGTTACGCATCTCACCTGCCCATAAGGCCATCCTAGACAAAACACTGCAAGAATCCTCTGTTCCCGAAGATATTGATGTCAGCCAATTTGAAGCCATGGTAGGATATCTCATGACACCCCACCATATCACCTTTTCTGACCAGGACTATTCGTCATCCAAATCCAACCATAATGATGCCCTTCATATTGAAGTCCTTGTTCATAAACATAAGGTCAGATGAGTCTCAGTAGATGGCAGAGCAGGACTAAATATATGTTCTTTAAAATTGGTCAAGGCACTAGGATTTTCTGATGCTTGCATAGACGCCACAAGAAGCATAGTTATCAAGGCATATGATGATGATGAACGTTCCTCTCGGGGCATAGTTACACTCCCAATTCAAATCGGACTAGTCATTGTTGACCCCACTTGTCAAGTTCTAGATTTAGACCTGCCATACAACATTTTACTCAGTCGACCTTGGATCCACGCTCTGAAGGCCATCCCTTCCATGTATCACCAATGCTTGAAATTTCCTTTTGAAGGCACTGAGATTACTATATATGGAGACCCTGATCTATTCCAATATTGTACCAACTTACGAGGTGTCTCGGAACGCCAAGTCCCTATCAATAGGGAAGCTCTTATGTCGTTTTCTTCCAAATTCATTGATCCCTCAGCACTCGTGAAGTCTCCTGCCTCTTCATCAACCACATCCGCTTCTGCTTCTTCCACCACCACGACCATCTCCATAACACCTTCCACTTCATGTATCACCCCAAGCTTCGACCCGAGGTTCCAAATTCAGGACCAAGGATGTGGAGAGTACAAGCTGAATATGGCCTATTGCATAACAAAGATGCCCAAGTCTCCCCAGGTCTATGGCAAACCTTGTTTTAGAATACAAGCAAAAGAAACTTTCAGGGTTCCTCCAAATACAGTTTTCATAAAGTGGGGTGAAATGAGTCAAGAGGACACAGATGATATACTATCCTGATTTATAGAGAACCACGAGACTTAACTCCCTTGCCAGTAACAATATATGGAAAAGGATACAACATGATAAAAGCAAAAGGTTATGATGGAAAAAGTGGTCTTGGCAAGGATAAAAATGGAAGGCGTGAGCCACTATTAGTTTCAGAAAGACCAAAACATCTTGGGTTAGGGTTAGGTCCATGAGAATCTGGCGATCCAAGTACCAATGTGTTTCCATGTGAGTTAGTGTATGCTTCAGACTGTGTTGAGACAACTGAGAACACCTCCTCTGAAACTGACTCTCACGAATGGGAATTTGGCTCTCAACGATCCTTAAGTGACTATTGCCTTGACAAATTATTCCTTGAACCTAGTGAGCCTACATTTGAGGAACGATTCTGGAAAATGTTTAAGATTGATACAACACCAAATGGTATGAATTCCATATCATATTCTATTCACATTCGTCCTAGCCCCAACATACGTACCAGCCATTGATCTCAGATAGGATCTAGACTAGATTGCGAATGAATGCTTAATTTTTACAATGATTATTCCAAGTTAATTCAACCAAAATTAACATAAGGAAATAAAAAAAATGAAAGAATTAAATAAACCGAGAGAAAGTGAGAGAGAAGAGAAGTGCAAACAACGTTTGATAACGGAGTTCGTCACAAATGTGACTGCGTCTCCGGGTCCACTCCAATAGAGAGACCGATCCGATTAACTCCAAAAATCAATTACAAAAGCACCACAACCATTCTTCAAGCACTTCGACAGCATAACAGTGCAAAGAATGGCACAAAGAATCTCCACAAGACCTCTCTTTCGTGTCACCTCAGCTTCAAGACCTCATCACCTGAAAAAAACTTAATAGCAACTCTCACCTCACACTCCCCTTTAAATACAAAAATTTCACCCAATTTGGTGAAAACCATAAGATTTACAAAATATTCCTTATCTCTTCATAATATCTTCAAATCTTCCCTTATTTACATAAAAATCATTAAAAATCCCCCCATTTCTTCATAATAAATCTTTAATAATCTCCCAAGTTATAATAACCTTACAAATTAATAGGATTTTGTTAAGCCTTGTCGGCTATTTGGTTTTTGGGGTGATAATTGTTGTTTTGTTTTTTTATAAAATTAGGGGAAGTTGTTATATTAATGGCATTCGGTTTCAAAACACACAACAAATACAACCGATGCCAATAATATATTAAG
>VDFB02124674.1:0-15016 GCA_007258455.2 Sequoia sempervirens | reverse complement strand
TGTCGGATTTGATTTTTCTAAGGTGAAGCATGTAAAAGGGGAACTTAAAAGGGGGTGAAAATTCACTCCTATACATTTTTCCCCCACTTTAGTGAACATGAGTGCCAATAAGTTTTTGGTAAAGTAGGTTTAAAGATTTCCGATAAAATATACCTGAACCATCGAGGAAGCATACCGCAATCTAGCATACTTGAAAGTGTAGGGTAGGAAAATGGATCCACAAGTACTCTCTCTTGAGGAGGATTGAACAAAGTGCATCAAAGGCTCACAGACCAATGGTGAACAAATCCCACAAGATGTAAGTGCCTCACAAGTCCTTGGACTTGCAAAGAAGGTGCCCCCAAAGTGCTTTGTTATGAAGGAAGCCCAATGTAGGGGACTCTGTAGAGTTGGATTAGAAAGTAGCTTCATAGGCACACCACCAAAAGAAATATGTTAATTTGTAGATAAAACATGTTAGATAACAAAAATAAGCCACACAAGTAGACAAGTAGATAGTCAGATAGTCAAAAATTAAAGGAAGAGCTTTCAAAGGGATCCCTCAGGAACCCTTCAAAAGGAAAGGGGTCCACTCAAGGGACAATGTTTGAAAGTGCAACAGTATTTTTCATGAATCAATTCAACATCAAGGAATCCTTTTGAAATATTTCACTTCATCAAAGAATTTGAAAGGAAGAAATCCCCCTCACAAGGGGGAAATCAAGACCTCTCCCACAAGAAAAGGTGCTCCCTCCTTGGAGGAAATTTTCTCAAATTCTTTCTTTACGAACCCATGATGAAGGAAGAGTATTCTGCTAGGGGTACTTGTTGAGGAATGCAATTTTTGAAAAATATTTTGAAAAATTAAAGATAAATATTTTCAAGAAAACATTTTTTGGCCACCAAATTCATTTTTTGAAAATTGAAGAAACATGAGATTCCCCCCTTAGGATGGTGTGTTCCAAACAGAAAGGCACGTGACACCATAAGGAGAGAAAAGTAAGAATGAAAAGTGATGTTGTGGCCTCCGAAACATGATGAGATGTAACTATGGTAATGTTGTCACACACGTGAGGGACAACACATGAACACCACAACATCACAACATAAGAAAAGAAGAGAGAAAGATGCAAGGAATAAGGTAACGAACAAGAGACAGGGGGATCTAATATTTTGAGGTCAGAGCTACTCATAAATATAGATAAATAGATATAATAATAAATAAATGAACTATCATCAACCCCTTACAATATCATACCATATGAAGAAAGCACATGAAGACAAAATGAAAATTAAAAAATTGGGTCAACATGGAAGGGAGGCCTAAATTCCCCCAACACTTTGCATTGTCCCCAATTGTCAAAAATCAATGCACGACAAAGAGAAGAATGATGTGACAAATAGAAGAAGTTTTATGACATAAAAACACTCCTATATCCAAGCATCTACAAGGGTGACAAGAGTCATCTAGGAAACCAATACACACACACAATCTATTCTACAGATAAAGAAGAGGGTGCCCCTTAGTCCTCATCAACCAAGAGGTCATTGTCCTCCCAATCTAAATCATTGTAAGGGGAGGAAAAATGAGCCTACAAGGGAGGAATATCAAAGGGATTACCCTTTGACCCTCCTAAAACAAGAGCTAAGAAAGAAGGCCCCTCGAGGTCTTCTCCACTAGGTTCCTGTGAGGTGAACATCAGGGATCTCACAAAAAATTTTGATAGGGCTAGGACCTCATCCATAGAGTTAAACATGCACTTCACAAGAGTGTCATGCGTCAACTCAACGGGTGAGGGAGGTGGCACCCGAGATCCATTGCTAGGCTTACTAAAAGACTCAAGAGCAGTGGAAAACTTTAGGGACATTAGAGCTTCCTCCATCACTAGAATGACACCAGCCAATGCAAAACCACCCTCTAAAGAAGGTGAACCCTTCTTCCGACCCCATTTCTAGTAGGGTTTTCCTCCATATTTCACTTCATCGGAGGATGTGAAATCCCCATAGATGAAGCAAAGCACACGAAGGAAGAGGATAAAACCATAGCAAACACCATCGAGGTATTTGGCATGTCCATGGGTTTTAAAAATGTTGGGATGTATAGAAGGGACATCAAAAGGGGAGGATCAACTGAAGGAGCAATGAATACCTACACCCTCTTCGAGTGAGGATCTTTCATGCTCGTAGGGGGAGCTGAAAGCAAGACTAAGGCTAAGGGAACTAAAGTAGAGAGGATAGAAGAGGACATAGTAGAAGATGTCAAAGTAGGATCTATTGGCTCCTTTTACTTCTTCTACAAGGCAGCCTACTTAGCGGTGAGAGCCTTCCTCCAACATTTGCGCTCACACATAAGGTAGTTTTTATGACTTTGGGAGCTAGATGACACAACCTAAGAAGGGATGGAAGCCTCCTATTCAACCATTATAGTATCCATATAGTCATTTCTAGTGGAGGGAGGAACTCCTAGATGGGAACAAGAGGAGGAGACAGAGAGGATGATGGAACAATAGCAGGGGGAGCAGGCTTGAGCACCTCGATGGTGAGCCTCTTCCCATTCACTACATTAGAGGTATGATCAGTAAGAGGCCATGGAGATTGATACATAGAGGATGCTCCATAGGGACCCTTCCCCTTACCATACAAAATGGGTTGAGGAACTGTAGGTAAGATAGGAAGTTTAAACGTTGGATGCTTAGGCTTTCACCAAGCAGTCACCATTGGAATCTCCAGTAAATTCCTAGGAGTAGAAGTCAATGGTGGGTGAGAGGAAGTGGCAAGTGGGACAGTGGAAGAGTAAGAGGAAGAACCTTGAGCAGACTTCTGCTCTTCCCTTCTTCGAGTGTCCAAGGCAGCTTCACATTCTACCTTTATGCAAGCTCTATGCAAAATGGCATAAGGAGAAGGAGGGTATATAACCTTTGGTGTTATGCCCCCACTCCTGTACTTCACATAAGTTTGGTACAATAGATCTATCCTAGGAGGAAGTGGACCAACAGGGGCAAGCCAAAAGTGATCCAGTGAGTATCCCCCATGTGCAATCATTGATTTGTAACTAGTGTCATGGAATACATGCACGAAAACCTTGTGGGAAAAATTCAAGCACTTATGGACTATTGAGGGAACTTCATTCATCACAACTAGCCAAGGAATGCCCAGTTTCACCCTAAACAATTCAGACACCGGGATGACATCAAAGAGTGCATTCATAGTCCTAAGCCCAACTAGGACAGACAAGGTGATACAACTGATGGGAGGAACAAAAATACCATCATGTGTATGTGTAGTGATTTTAGACTCATCATATCCATCCTTATGTCAAATGCTAATCACCATGAACTCCTTTGTAATGACATTCGCTCGACATGTAGGGTCAGCAAGAACACCAGCTATGGTATTCCCATTGATACATGTGGGGATGTATAAAGGGGATGGTTCTATATTAGATTTCATCAACAAATCCTATGAGGTAAATGTTATAGGGGGAGTTCCACTCGCAGGGTACACATATGGGATGGGTAGTTGTAAGAAGGAATCCATCTTTACATACAATAGATAGAGTTTTTAGAGGAGCCCCCAAGGGTTTTACAATTAGACGATGACTCACTCAAGGTTTCATTCTTTAATGCTTAGGGAACCTCCCAACTACACCACTAGGGGTTATAGGTTGGGTTGCAAGGCTAGGCGCCTCACAACACTCATACCCACAACACTCCTAGGATTTGAGGGAAGGGTCTTTTAGCACTCCCAAATGGAACCAAAATAGTTCACATCAGGTTCACCAAAATGTAGAGGAGGGAAACCAAACACTCAATGACTCCAATTCATGGAGAGCCAAGAGTTGAAGGTTACCCTAATCTACCTCAACCATGCAGGTGTTTCAGGAATTGTTTGATATTGAGGATAGAGAATGAGGAGCACTATCAGTACTTTTGTCACTCTACTAACCTAAGAGTTAGGTTTGGACCAAGTGAGTGGGTTTCTAGAACTCAAATTATGCCTCAAATAGCTCTATTCCAAAGGATAGTAGTACAAAAAAGGGACAACAGTGTGGTACACTCATGTCTCATAGGTGCACTGACATCCATAGGGATAGATAGTGAAAAAGGACAGACAAAAGTGTTGGAAACCTACTAACAACTTAGCTACTAAATTTTTAAGAGATGATGAAAGCAAGAAATAATAGGTAACTAAAATACTAAGAAAGATGCTATAAAAAATGACAAGGACAAGAAAGGTAAAGATTCTACTCATGAAAGGTCCAATTCACCAGCAAGCTCCACACAAATGATCACCTACACACAACAGAGAGGGAATAAATGTTGGGGTTGTTTCAGGGCTTGTCGCAGTCAAACCCATGTTTTGGTGTTTCCACCTCTATGGATAGCCAAATAGATTGAAAAGTAGAAATGTGATAAAGAAAGTATGTTGGAAAGGAAAGGAATACTGAATACTACAAGAATCACTATGCTACTCAAATCAAAAAACAATGTAATAGTAAATGAACAATACCACCCTCAACCAAAGGCACTCAAGGCCAGTGAGAGAGGAAGACATGCTTACAATCATGGAAAAGTTGACATGGCCACAATGACACTGAAGGAAGTCTTGCAAGACATCAATTTGTAGCTTCTATGGTAGTTGTGAAGAATGTTATGATGTTGAAATGATGAAGCCAATAGTGTAGCAAGTAGCTCAAGAGTTGCTAGAATTTTATCGAGAGCTGTGTATAATGTGAAGAAGCATATAGAGAGTGTGAATACGATGAGATGAATGTGAAAGATAGGCATTTGAAGGTCAATTAGGAGGGAAAGATTCATTCAAAGGTTGGTTGAAGGGTGCAAGGGCATTACATTTCATCACCAATAGAGAACGTAGTGCATCTGTGGATTCTAGAGGCATGAATCCTTTCAATATGGAAACACACCATGCAAATGTCCATGTGCATGTGTCTAATAGAAATTCCCCCATTGACACTAAAAACAAGCACCAAGTGGATGGAGTATAGACAGATGATGTGGAATTACATTGTTGAGATTGATTTTTCTAAAGTGAAGGGTTTAAGATGGGAACTTGCAAGGGGGGTGCAAATTCACTCCTATACACAAGCATCTTGAAGATAAAACACAATGTTGGCCTTTCACTTAAAACAAAGGTTTTGAAAGATTCATCAATTTCTAAACATAGTTAGGCTAACCTTGTTAGGAGCCGACAAAGTTTTAAGAACTTTCCTGAGGACTAAAAAAAAAATTGACACTTGATAATTAGACCATGGTTTGAATTCTTGAATATACAATAGTAATGATAGAACCCAAAATATTTCTTTGAGGAGCAATTCATAAAAATCAAAGCAACAAACACCATTGTCTAATCTCATAGCACCACCTAAAAATAATGTATTCTCACGACTGTCATTAGTGCATTTGTAAAATTATTCAAAGTGTCAAATTTTGATAGCATCACTCTTCTATCCTTTATTGTATCTTAAACAAAATAATACTAGACATCAATATATTTCATCTTCACATGAAAGGTTGGGTTCTTTGCTAGACATATGGCACTCTAACTACCAAAATGAACTGAAATGTATCCTACCTCTAGCCCAACATCTAAACACAATATATTAAATTTCTTACAAGATAAGTTTCTACCATGTACTCTACTTCTATAGTGGATAAAGAAACCACAACCTATCACATACACATCCAACTAATTTCCCCACCAAACATAGTGAAAACATATCTAGGTGTGGATCTTTTGTTATCAATATCTCCAACTCAATTTAAATCCTCATATGCATAAATATAAACAAAAACTTTATTGCTTGTAGGATAACCATGATAGCATAAGGGATAATCAAACTTACCCTACAAATACATGAAGTCCCTCTTCACTACATCCCAATATGCTTGACCAAGATTAGCCATAAATTAACTAAGGACTCCCACTTCTTGAGTGATGAATGGTTTTGTATAGAACATAAAATATATCAAACTCTTGATTGCACTATCATAAGGTAATCTACCCATATCCTCCATCTCACTAAGGATAAATTGGACATTGCTCAAATAATAAAATTATCTCCATTGTAATATGAATATAAAATGGCTTGCAATATGTCATATTAAATCTCTTTGATGAGTTCAAATATTTAATCTTTCCTAACAATTTTTTTATGTTCACTCTATTTCTTTTTATCTTCATTCCTAAGATGCACATGGTTGCCCCTAATTCCTTCTCAAACTGTATTGAAAGTTGAGTATTCAAATCACAAATTAAACCTTTCCCATTGCTGAAAAATAACATATCATCAATATATAACACAATAATGAGAATACAATCACTATCCATCTTATAGTAGATCCAATGATCTGATTTGGATCTTATAAATCCCAAACTTAACATAGAAAAATAAAAAATTTGATACCAAATCTTAGGAGATTTTTCTAAGAAAATACTAATATTTCAACTTATAGACCACATGTTCTTTACCTTTCTCAATGTAGTGCTTCAATTATGTCATATAAATCTCTCCCTCTAAATCACCATAAATGAATTTTATTTTAACATCCTTCTGTTTAGCCTCAATATCATATGATATAGCAAGAGACAAAAGAAATTAAATAGATATAAGCTTTTCTACTAGGGATAAAATCTCACCATAATCTATTCCCTCAACCTAGGAATAAGCCTTTGCAACTAATATTGCCTTCTACTTCTCAACATTTTCATCAAACCCTATTTTTATTTTGAACACACATTTGCATCCAACATTGTTTCATCCATCAAGCAAGGGTGCTAGGTCCCATGTGTTATTTTTCTTTAAAGAATCCATCTCCTCATCCATGGCCACCTTTCAGGACTTTGTATCATCCATGCCTATAGCCTTTTTATAGTCTTAGGCTCATCAATGTTAGTAATCAAAGAAAAAATATATCTCCAATTAGAGGGAGTATACATTTTGTTTGTTTTCTTTGTTGAGTGGACCTCCTCAATGAATCAAATGGAGGTTCTATCTCTTCTTCAAAATTATCTAAGATATATTCCTCTTTAGGTCCTTTATGGGCTTCAAGTTCATCCTTCTCATCTCTGAGGTTATTTGAACCACATCTTTCTTTCCATCCTTCTTTAGTTACAATTCTATGAAAGAAGGCTTAACTTCTCTAAAGATAACACTTCTACTATACAAAAATCTCATATACATAGGATCCTAAATCTTTTATCCTTCACACCAACACCATAGCCAATAAAGATACATTTTACAACCTTGTTCTCTAACTTTGATTTCTTCTCCCTAGGAACATGTGCATATGCTTCATAACCAAAGACTTGAATATGTCTCAATGAGAGATTTTTTCTTGACCAGTCCTAAAAAGTTGTATTATCAACAAGAGATTATGTAGGAGACATGTTAACTAAATGAAAAATTGTGGAAACTTCATTTTCCTAAAAAAAATTCTAGTCCAACCCCACTCAACATACTCCTAGCCCTCCACCAACATCCTCTATTCTTTCTACAAATCCATTCTATTGATGGGTGTACTAATTTGTCTTATGTATTTCTATCATGTAGTCCTTACAAAATCTTTCAAAATACACTAAACAAAACTCACCACCATTATCAATCCTCAAAATCTTAATCTTCCCACCAATTTGATTCTCTACAAGAGCCTTAAATTCTTTAAAATGATCGAAGACTTCAAATTTAATTCAAAGGAAATATTGCCATATCATTCTATTGTAATAATCAATGAAAGAAACATAATATACAAATTTAGAGATTGAAATAAAATTAACAAGAGAAAATACATTATAATGGATTAAATTTAACACCCTAGAAGATTTATGAGAATTAGAGTAAAATTGAACAAGGGTATGTTTTCTATATACACAATGCTCATAGAAATAAAATTTAAGATTACAATCATATAACCCTTCAATAAGTATTTTATTTTTCAAGGCCCCTAAACCTTTCTCATATATGTGACCTATCCTTTGGTGTCATAACGTTGTTTTCTCTATTGACTACTTATTCTCCAAAGCATGAGAAACCTTAGTTACCCAAAAAGTAAGACCATCAAAAGTAGACACAATGCACCTCTCTATTGCTAGTTCTAAAAGAAAAGTGAAGATTTTATAGGTCTCTTAACTATAGGAATTTAAAAACTATTACACTAAAAATTTTGCATGTATCTAGTTGAAATAGGGTGTCAATCTGAACACACTTAGTAAGAACTATAGCTCCTTTGACCATTGTGAACCCTCCACTTGAGAAAATGACTTTCATACCTAGATAATTTAGTTTACTTATAAAAATTTGGTTTTATGCCAAATAAATGGTATATAATACACTATAGATCCCATTCACTTGTCCATTAAATAATGCAATCAAACTCTACTATGGCCAATAATCTTTAGATGAGAATCATCTCCTAGGTACACCTTTTCATGATCATATTCTTCATACTTTGTAAACCAACCTTGATGTGAGGACATGTGGAAAGAGGCACCAAAGTATATCAACCATGTACCTTTTGATGCATGATTAACCAAGGTAGCAAGAAAAGCATCACCTTCATCTTGGTAGAATCTCTTAGACTCATCATCAAGATCCATCTTCTCCTTCTTCTCCTCCTTATAGTATCTTGTTAGATGTCTAGTTTTTTCATAGTTCCAAAATTTCTCCTTGAACTAACTAGGATATTTGGATATAGACTTTTCTTTCTTTTGTCCTTCTTTCCTTTTTCTTTGGATATTTGACAAACTGCTAGGGTCTCCTTAGCTAACTCGAAATTATTCCTTCTCATTTCTTCTAAGAGTAAAGATGCAATAAATTCATCCATATTGAACTTTTTGGTAGTGCTCCTAATGGTCATGAAACTTTTTCCAATGAGTTTTGTTGGGAAATTTCTCGCTAGATTTCACAAATTTTTATCCCCCTAAGTCCCTTATGAGTCCTTATCATAAGCACATTTTCCCTTCCATCATGACATTTGGCTTACATTTTGCATATTTTATCCCATGTTTCCATCGTGGTCATGCATTTTTCATTTTGTCTCAGATTTGATAGTTTCGATCTCCCGATCCATCTTTTCTCGCTTTGTAACGCCCTCGAAGTTTTATCTAAGAAGACGCTTCCTTTGTCACGGTGATTGGAGATTTCATCTGTTGGCAGTTATCGGCATAAGTTTTCATATGGGTGAGGTCTCCCCGAATAGGTCGGATCTCATCGACTTGCGCATTTGAGGATTCACGAAGGCTATGGGTATTGGTATCATGTCTTTGTGAGTCTCTCTTGTCTTCCCTATAGGAACATTAGATTTCATTTCAGCCAAACATGGACTTCGGTGAAGGGTTATAAGGACTTCGCATTGTCTCACCGACCGGTGGTGGGGGAACAAGTTTTCAGCAAGAGTTTCTTTTTTGATGTATATCATAGTGAAACTATTGAGTCTTGCTGAAAGTGTCTTTTGTGGATTTTAGCAAGAGTTCTAAATTCTCTTGGCAAACAAGTGTGCTCATGGTCTTTTGGTGTGACATGAAGATTCTACTTGAGGTCTCCCCGATGATTGGAAGCTACAGCAATATACGTGATGAGCAGTCATCAGTGAGAGAAACCTAATGTCTTGGCGATGCACGCAGGTTGAAAAGGAATATATTGGTAGGATTTAGTGGTATCAGTAGAAGGTCTCGGCGAGTGACCTTTGGTCTCGCCAATGGAATACAAGGAGGACACTGTCGGTAAGAATGTACTATTGTCACAACGACACAATGGATGGTGATTTTCGGTATAACATGGAGTATTCTACATGACATCTCCCCGAGTGTGATAGGTCACAGCGACGCACGAGAGACAAGTGGGGTTTTCGGTGAGACATTGTGTGAGACATTGTGTGCCGATATGAGGTCTCTCCAACGTCGCGGAGCTATGGCGAAGGTTATTGAAACAAAGGTGCATGTCGGTATAAGATACTATTGTGTTACAGCGATATTGTGATGACTTTCGATAGCACTTCAGATATTCTACGTGATGTTTCTCCGAAGTCATAGAGCTACAGCGATAATGAAATGAACATAACAAAATGGTGCTCTCGGTATGGCAGGGGTTTTCGATATGATGTCTTCACGACTCAAGTGGTCACAACGAAGCACGATGAACAGGGGAGCATGGGATGCAATGATTGATGATATTTTGCCTTCAACATACTTTCTGGTGGTCTCAGCGACTAGTTCACTAGCGATTAACAATTTTCAAATCTTGTGGGCAACAGATTGATGCTTGGTGATTGTTGCTGGCCGATATGGGTTTGCGAATTTTACGGTGGCCGACATGAATTTTCAATATGTTTTATTTTCATATGCTGGTGTATAAGTATACACCCCGATTGTAATTGAAAAAGATGAGATTATAGATAGATACATTAGATTAGGAATGGGCACAGTAGAATAAAGTTCTCATTCTGGAGACTATGTTGCATGTTTTAAAATGGCAAATTCAATGAAAACCAGCTAGTGTGGCAGGTTATTTCTGGTGTCAATTGTATGTTGAACTTATTGAAGAGTATTGCTGAAGCTGTCTCCAAGTTGATTCTTTCTGGTTGTTTAAATTGATGTAACAAGTTTACTTTCGGTTTATCAATGCACATTTGTTATATTTATGTGATTAATTGGCTGGTTCTCTCAAGTAGAGATTAAATCCTTTTCGTTAATCACAGTAATCAAGAAGATTCATTTGGATTATTAAAGAAGAGCTCAGTGGTCATAGTCTTGCATTGTTTATACAAGTTATGGTCGGATGTGCACAATTTGATTTACTACTTGCGAATAAGTTTTACCCACTTCTGTTTCATTTGACTCTGCATACCCAATAAGGCACTGGTCTCTGCAATTTTATTATTTGAATTCATTCAATCTCTTTTTATCAGTTAATTGAGCATTCTAGGATTTAGATCAGAAGATAGCTATCAAGTTTGGTTTCATTTGTTCACTGTTATCTGCCATTGTGGACAAAGCATTTCAAGAAAGATAATCACAAGTTAAGTTTGTACTATTTAGAAAGGTACACCCACCCAGGTTTGCGGCACCTAAAGAGTAGAAGGGTGAGTTCTCTTGGCATGCATTTACCTAAAGTATCCAAAGAGATTGGAAGCCTCTTGAGGCATTGACTGCATTTTGAGAGCTAACAAGTTTATCAAAGAGCACAACAAATTCATACACCAATCCTCCTCTTCTATTTTTACTTTCATATAGTGCAATTGGGTAACTACCATATTGAAGGCATTTAGATGTTTGGCCATAGACCCATCATCCTTCATCTTGATGGTATACATAGATTATTTGTTAAGAAAATATTATTCACCAAGGATTTATCTTGATAAATTTCTTAAAGCTTAAACTCTAATACTAAAATAAAGAAAGCAAGTTACATGGAAATTCTTCATACACTAATATTATAAGGAGAGTGTTGTGTAGATTTCAATATTTTAACAATTATGGAAAGTAGAAACATATTTAAATAGAAATTAAATTTAATAATACCATAATACATGTGCACATGTGGAAAAAAATTTTGAGAGAAAAAACCCCACTCCAAAGCAGCTCAATTTACTATTCAATAAATCACAACTACAATGCACTTGCAAAGCAAGCCTTCACAAGAGTATCACCAACTAGAGATGTGAAGGAATACTTATATCTTAACAATTTCTACAAAACTCCACACACAACCTCCATCTCAAGAACCTAATATATATGAGATACAAAACAAGAAATCATTAAATGGTAATTAGAAACCCATGGGATAGAACCACCAAAATTTGGTGCCAAAATTATCCCCCACTACAATATGTCTTATGATGTGTCATTGTTGGTGTAGGTTTTATTTTCCTAGTGGGTTAATTTATTTTCCTTTAGTCCTAGGTTTATCCTACACTTTATTAAGCTTTCTTAGGATAATAGAGTGATTTTATTACTAGGAGATAAGGGTGTGTTTTCCCCTTCCTTAAAGGGTGGAACCACTTTCCACTTTCGGTGGTCCATCTCCACTTTTTGTGGTTGATTCCTATTGGTTGGATTTTCCACCTACCTTCTCTCCTAAGCTCTATATAAACTCACTATCTAGCTTGTATTTTCATCTCTTGTAGTGTATTAATTCAACTTGGAAGCTCTTAATGCAATATTGTCACATTGGCATTGCATAATCTCTCAGAGTCTTGGTTTGCATTCTTATTTTTTTCCAGTTGATGCAACTTTGATTTTCTCTTAAAAATTTGGGTTATTCAATATATTTCATATTCCTAACATGGTATAAGAGCTTTTGTTTTGAGAAATCTAAGTTCATAGATTCTTAATTGAGAGATTGAATTTTCATGTAAAGATCTTGTAAATTCCTATATGCTCTTCTCTTTCATTTTAAACAATCTAGAGAATCATAAAGGATTTGCAAAGATACATATTACATATGTGTTTTGTGAGATCTAGGTGACTGTATAATTATTTATTGTTTCAATGTATCTAGAAGGCTCAAGAAAATTAAGATTGGCTTTTGTTTCATCCAAATTGGAGATCATTTGACATGGTTGCAAACAAGGGTTTGAAGCTTAGTTTTTTAATGGAGCATTTTTGGCCCAAACGGACCTTTTGATTATATTCAGAAGGCCCAAAAACCCCTATTCTCATATAAAATTTGTCTATTTTAGGCTAATTTTATTTTTGGAAATTTTTTATTTTTCTAGTGGGTCATCACTGCAAGCTAAATTTAGCCAATTTTTAAGAGAAATCTGAAATAGATTGAATAACCCAAGGAAATTTTTAAGAGAAAACTAAAGTTACATAAACTTGAAAAACATAAGAATGCAAACCAGGACTCCAATAGTTTATGCAATGCCAATGTGACAATATTACATTAAGAGCTTCCAAGTTAAATCAATACATGAATGAATGCATGAAAAAGATGCAAATACAAGCTAGGTAGTGATTTTATCTAGAACTAAGGAGAGGATGTACGTGGAAAATCCAATCAATAGGAATCAACCATAAAAATTATATATGGACCACCAAAAGTGGAAATTTTTCCATTCTTTAAGAAAGGGGACACCACACACTTATCTCCTAGTAATAAAATCACTTTATTATCCAAATGAAGCTTAATAAAGTGTAATAAAAACCTAGAACAAAGGGAAAATAAATTAACCCACTAGAAAAATAAAAACCTACACCAACGCCCCCCTTAAGTATAGATTAGGAGGATGTAAAAGATGATGGGTCTCAGCAAATGAGGCCATGTTAGGTACCCATGTATATCTCAAATTCCCCCAAAGGAAGAAACAACCCCCTTCACAAATAGAGAGAGAACATCCCCTAGAATATAGAGAGAAGAAAAAAAGGACTAAGTATCCCCCCCAAAAGAGGACACCAACTACACCCCAAGCAAAGCTCACAAATGAAGGAACTTTCTCTCAGTGAAGGGTTTGGTGAAAATTTCTGTAGTATGATCTGATGTCGGATAGTACTTGAGATCAATGATCTATGAATGACTCAACTCCCAAATGTAGTGCATGTGAATCTCAATGTGTTTGGTCCATTGATGATGGATCGAATTGTGAGAGATTTGAATCACACTCTAGTTGTCATAATAGATGACTGTAGGCTTCCAAAAGGGAATACCAAACTCAATGGGAATGTTCTAGATCCAAATGACCTTAGCAGTAGCATTAGTTGCTCCTCAATACTCAACCTCTATAGAAGAAAGAGCAATAATAGAATACTTCTCACTCGACCAACAAACTGGATTAGTACCAAGGGAGAAGCAATACCCAGAAGAATACTTGTGATCCTAAGAATTGCTTACCCAATTTGAATCTATGTGTCCCACCAAGTCAATATCCACACCCACTACTAATGAATCACATAATTGTGAGTACCCTCAATATAGTGAAGAATCTGCTTAGCTGCTTTCCAATGTAGCTCATGTGGCTCCTGCATGAATCAAGAGACCATGCCTATTGTATATGAAATTTCAAGCCTTGTATGAGTCAGATAGATGAGAATAAAAATAAGTTGTTGATACAAAGTGCCATCAACCAAGGGTAAATAACACTTAGCCTCAAGTTTGACCCCTGAAAAAGAATGGAGTTAGTGTAGGCTTACAATCAGCCATGTGAAACCTCTGGAGCATGTCAAGTGCATACTTAGACTATGAAAGAGTGATACCTAAAGAAGAATTAATGATCTCAATCCCCAAGAAGTAGTGCAACAAGCCCAAGTTTGACATCGAAAGTTGATCAGGAAGGGCGGTTTTCACTACCCGAATGGTGGATGAGGGACTTCCTATAGAGAAATAGGAAGGTTTGAATATCATCATGCTACAATATGTAGATATTAGGATCAAAATAGCATCAAGTGAACCCCACTTTCAGAAGGAAGGTCATCTTGACGTACTAAGCCTGAGGGGCCTGTTTGAGGCCATAGAGAGACTTACGAAGATGACACACAAGCTAAGGATCTTGAACAAACCCATATGGCTACTCCATGTATATCTCTTCTTGAAGGTCATCATGAAGAAGAGCACTCTTCACATCCATTTGATGAACATCCCATCTATGTGTTGCAACTATGGAAAGAATAAGTTGGATGGAATTCATTTTGGCAATTAGTCCAAAGTCTCAAAGTAGTCAATCCTTGGAACTATGGAGAATCCTTTGGCAACCAAATGAGCCTTATGCTTTTCAACTGACCCATCTATTGCATATTTTTTTGATAGACCCAATTGCATAAAACAAGTTTCCTCCCCTTAGGAAGTGGGACAAGATCCGAAGTGTGGTTCCTCTCCAAGGAATTGAACTCTTCCTGCATGGTTGCATCCCACTCGAGGACACTAGAAGCTTCCCAAAAAAAAATTGGATAGGAAGTTGAAGAAAGGAAGACATGTGAAGCATCTTGATACTATGATATTTTTCTCCTTTGATCTAAAGGATCCCCTACCTAATCACCTACTGACTGCAAAGTATGACAAGCCCAAAGAGGCCCTATGGCTAGAGAA
>VDFB02124672.1:0-26241 GCA_007258455.2 Sequoia sempervirens | reverse complement strand
TGAGGTAAGAAAAACTTTGTATGCTTGACAGTCATAGAAATTGTTAATACAGAATAGTGTAAGGATTGTTCAAAGGGATTTTTCCTTGTTTGTGCAAGGTCTCAACATAGGGGACATCATGCTTAATGTCTCCAAGAGAGGATAAGTCAAAATAATATCACACTTTTGGAGGGAATCAAGCCCAATGACTCCACCAAGAAAAAAGATGCATCGCCAAAAAAAAGAAATCACATAATGAAATGTAAGTGGTGATGTATGCCCCCACTTTAAAGTGGTTGCAAACACTAGTACTTTGAGAAATTTCTTTAAAGTAGATGAAATATCCCTTCAAAAATTGTTGCCTTTTAGCACTTTGGACTCTTAAGGGAAATCATCAGTCCAATGTAGCTTGGAGTGATTTGGTGTGTTTAGGCACAAAACAAGACCATGCATAGCATAAACGTACCCATTCAGACATGTTGGAACAATCCATTTGGTCATATGAGTTGTAGAATGAAATTTGAACCACTTTGCAACTTTACACTACTTGCATTTGACAACTTTTTCCTCAACTGAAAACTCGTCACCACGGTAAAACATCTCTAAGATAGAAAAAACTAAGATTTTATTGTATAGGGTCCCAACACTATCCTATTACCTCATATGAAGACTTTATAAGTGTCAAGGATTTCAAGAAATATCCCTTGAAAGATTGTTTCCTTTTAGCACTTTGGACTCTTAAGGGAAATCAACAGTCCACTGTAGCTTGGAGTGATTCAGTGTCTTTGGGTAAAAAAGAGGACCATTCCTAACATAAACATACCCATTTGAACATGTTGGAATAGTCCATTTGGTCGTATCAATTTTAGAATGAAAGTTGTACCACTTTGCAACTTTACACTACTTACATCTGATAACTTTTTCCTCAACTAAAAACTTGTCACCACGATAAAAAACCTTCGAGATAGCAAAAATTAAGAGAGGTTATTGTATAGGGTGCCAACATGATCCCATAGCCTCAGATAGAGAGTTTATAAGCATCATAGTTTCTAGGTAATAGTCTATCAAAGATTGTTACCTTTTTGCACTTTGGACTCTTAAGGGAAATTGTCAGTCCAATGTAGCTCAAAGTGATTCACCATGTCTGGGTGCAAAAGAGGACCATTCCTCACATAAACCTACCCATATAGTATTCCTAATATTCTTATTGATGCATTATGGTTAGCAACATTCATTTTTGTGCATTATGATAATACAAATTGCATGTCAAAGGTCAAACAACATGCATTTCATTGAGTTGTATTTGGTTTTTTTAATGGCAATATCACACTCATTTTTGTTTTTGAATGGTTGCATCATGGTTGAGTGATGTCTTAATTGTTGATAATGATTATTGTATAGATTTCACATGAAAAATCTAATGAACATGTATCTTGTTCAGCTGTAAGGACTTTGTTTGAAGGTTGCATCAAACCCCTATGGTTGAAATATATTGATTCTTATTCAAGATGATTTTATACTTTTTACATGTTATTAAGTTTGAATGAACATTGAGTGACATTGATTTTTATCAAGATGATTATATTACTTTTGAATGAACACTACAACATGACATGCATTTCATTAAGTTGTATCCCATTTTCATTAATTTTAACTTCTTTTGAAATAAAAATTAGCTACCTACTTCATTACACGAGTTCAAAAAACAAAACAATGTCAAATATAAATTCATTCAACAGAGCTTGAAATCATGGGTATTCTCAAATTGAGTGTTTGATGAAAATGTATTGGTAGACATGTATGAAAAATGTGGTACAATATAAAAGGCAATGAATTGTTTGAAAAAACTCCTCAAAGAAATATGGTCTCATGGAATGTAATGTATGTGAACCTTAATATGAATGAACTCTAACATAGATGGATTACCAATTGTAATTCATAAGTTCGATTAAAATGCAATTCCATTAATCTATAACATACATTATCAATCATAACTTTAAACCATTCTAAGATAATTATACATTCCATTTTGAAAATTCAAAGTAGAAAGACATGCACATGAGGAACAAATTAGATCGAATATAAATTCTTATATATCAAACTATAGAATAATTATGTTTGTGCATATACAAATTTGGCATATGCCTACTCAAAACAAGTTTTAAAAAATGTTTCATATATACCATCTAAAGACCTATCAAACCCTAAGTACATATCAATCTATATCATATCCTAATCCTCTACTAGACCATCAAAATAGATCCTCCTCAAAGAACTTAGTTGCTCTGAAGTTTCCTGCACAATAACATTTCAAACCAAAACTTAGATTAATTGTGTGAATGATTGAAAAGATAGACTAGTAAATAGAAACTTATATACCATCATTTATAAATTATGAATTTAACATCAAAATCAATATACATGTACTATATTATATCAACAATGCAATTTTTCTTTACCTCAAGTCTTGCTCTTTTTTTTGCAAGTCGATCTACATATGATTGTCCCTTAGGATGATTGGCAGTCCTCGTATAAAGTAATGGCCTTAAGGTATGTGCAGGATCATGATGGGCCAAAAAGTGATGATATTGATGAAGTGGTTAATAACTCTGATGCAAATGACAAAAAGAAAATGGTTTTAGCGAGATTCTCAACTTTCCACCACATCTAAGGGATTTATTTGAATGGAATAAATGGCTACCTGGCTCTCTTTCAAGTCAAATTCTACGCAAAATTCATGTCCCTCTAATGATAGCTGAATCAAAAAAACATTTATAGTTTAACGGTATCTTTCAAACCATGTGCCCATCTGCTACTCTCACATGTATAGGATTTTAAAAAAATGAATTTCCATGAAGCCTTTGGACTGCTAGTGGTCGACATATGAGTTTTTATATTTTAAAAAGTTGTAATAAAAATCATAATTAATTTCATTTACTTGGAACAAATTACAAAAAAATATGCATCACACTCCGTGATGAGTCCCTCTACTAAAGTATTAAGGTAAAATATTATATAAAAAATATTATCATTCTTTATTGTGTTAGGGTGGTTAGATGTACACCTACTTTATTTTTCCCAAAAATTTAAGCACTACTACATTGAAATTTCCAAATTTTACCTAATAGCTTCTTTTTAAAAACCTAGTAGTTTAGAAAGTAAATTCAATTTTCTAGAGATGATATTGTTACATATTTTTGAAATAATATAGATAACTTACTCAAATTTTTATGTCAAGTTTCCTAACTCTAATTTTTCTAAAATTTTTGCCACTTAAGGGCCTATTTTTCCATGATGATCCTGCACATACCCCTCACACTTGTCACTATGTTGAGTTGAGTAGAGGACTATAGAAAATAAAATAAAAATGATACAAATTAACATAGAATTGTTGACAAATAATCATATCTACTAAACACATATCTACTCCTATCTAGACGTAAATACTTGCAATATAAAATAAACACATACCTATTGCGATGCTATGACACTAGATGGGCTCATAGTGGATGAATTAGCTAAGATGGTTTCCTATTTAAAAAAATGACAAGAATGTAGCACAATTTAAATGCACATTAACATATAATCATAATGTCAAGAATAAAAAGAAATATATGTACTTATTGTGAAAGTTCATCCAATGGGTCAAACCTAATCAACAAGGCTGCATAAGAACCAGGTTGTTACATAAAAAGACAAGATTACATTAGAAGTATCAATATATGTAGCAAATATATTTAAGTTCATAATATATTTCAAAAATTAACATCTAAAATAACAATTTAAATAATACCGTATACTAATTCTCTAGGGAAAATTAAATTGCAATATGTGTAGCCTCTCGCACTTGCAAAATTTTCTCCTCTATCAACAATTGTTAAAGATTCCCACATACACATATATTAGTACAAAAATCTCTCATAAAATATGAAATTATTTACATAAAACACACTATGAAATTACATTAAGTCTTACTGGTCCTCCCATATCATCCTTGGCAGTCGATGTGTCTCTTGCAATGGCCCACTTCGTGCTCTATCAACTCCTACATCTAACATATCATGAACCTCATAGTCAGATGTTTCTGTGGAAGCCTTATTGGACCGTCAGAGAGAACCCAAACATAAATTGTTGCACATCATGTAATGATGAGGCACACAAATATGTCCCAAAGAGGATGGTGTACTAGTGGAAGTTGATGATGCTGTACTAGTGGGAACTGATGCAATAGGTGCCCCACCATGATGTTGTAATGTATCAAGTGCAACACCATCATGATGGAATGCATCTTTAAATGGTTGGGAAACATGATGGCTCTACATGATCAAATGATCACTCAATGAATGTAAGGCATAAATACTCAGTCCCTGCATCTACAATGTAATCTTAGGGTAAGGTAGTGGAGTTGAAGCAACAATAGGTAGAGTAGGATGAATTGGGTTGACTTGGCATGCTCTAGGTCTATCCTAGGGCATCCCTCGACCAACACCCTAGAAATCTCACATGCCAAAGTAATTGAAATTTTTCCCTAGGGTATGTGTAGGATCATGATGAGCCAAAAAGTGGCAATATGATGGGTATGTGTAGGGTATGTGGTTGACAACTATTTTTTAACCCAAAATTGATGAAATGAAAGGGTTTCTTTTTAAAGGAGATTCCTTTAACTTCTCTCCACTCAAATAAATACATATGATTTACTTCTCAATTTAATAAATAATTATCTTTCATTTCTATTTGGACTCATGATCAAGCCTCATTAATAGGCTGATTGAAAACATCTATAACTTTCAAATGGTGCATCACATTTTTGAATTTTAAACATGCATCACATCTCTATGCTTCATAATATAGGATTTAAAAAAAGTGAATTTCTTAAGCGAAGTTTTGACCAAGTTAAGGTGGTCAAACATACAAGTTTTATATTTTTTAAAAGCTGTAATAAAAATCATATAATCAATATTTCATTTGGAAAAAAAGTACAAAAAATATGCATTACATCTGACACATACAAGTCATCTCCTTTATATTTAAAATATTATAAAAAATATTATCATTTTATTGTGGTTAGGGTGGTCAGACAGACACCTACTTCTTATTTTTTCTTTGAAATTTAAGTAGTACTACATTGAAATTTTAAATTTTTACCAAATAGATTTTATTTTTTTTAAATGAACCTAGTAGTTTATAAACTACATTCAATTTTCTACAAATTATATTCTTACTTATATTTGAAATAATATAGATAACTTATTCAAATTTTTATGTCAAGTTTCTTAACTTTGATTTTTCTAAGTTTTTTGCCACTTAAGGGCTTGTTTTTTCCATGATGATCTCACACATACCCCTTAGTACAAACTCAACATATAATTTTTGGATAAAATACTAAGGGACATCAAGATTTTTGTTGGGTGGTTTCTCAAAAGAATCCACCAATATCTCCAGAAATTATCTAATATGCCTCTATGGGTGCACCATTTAATTGAAAATTTTGGTTTCCACACATTAATAGGCTATCATATTTTGCGATCATGAATAATTGGGATTATTGGGATTTCTCAATATTAAGTGTCCTCACCTCATCATATAATAACCAATTGGCATAAAATTTTCTTTGTTCCTCTTGCCACTATGCAAATCTATCATGCTGAGTCACCAAAGTTTCAACATTTGAAATGATCATTTCTAAAGTGTTTTTCATGTCTAATAGCTCATTGAGTGTCTCATAGATTCAACATACAATTATCATTTGATCTAAATTTCTATGAATATATTCATGTATTGTTGGCACATTTTGGTCTGGAAACAACGGCTGTGGTGAAGGAGGATTTGGAGGGTTTTCATCTTGTGTGGGATCAAGGTTTACATCTTCTACATAGTTAGGGTTTTCATCTTGTATAGGGTTAGGATTTTCATGTTCATCCATTTTAAACCTATTAATTGATAAAAAAATAAAAAATAAAAAATGAGTTTAATGCAATAAAAAACCTATCAAATTTACCCTATTTTAGACTAAAATTTGAAAAAAAAATAATGCAAAAAGAATATAAATTGAATAAAAACATAAAAATCCAAATATACCTTTAAATTTTGATTAATTTTGAGAAAAATGGTCCCCTATGAATGGATGTCTGAGTTGGAGAGTAACATAACCCACAAACAATGAGCTAAATATGAGTTCTTAAGTTTTTCTTTTTTAATTTATAACACAGGAAACAAACATCCATTTCAAAATAGATATTTGTTTCCTATTTTATAATTTTTTTAATATGTGGTCAGGTCAGGACCCAACCATATATTAATTGGTGGCATTTTTTTCAAATGTATCATATACAAATACAATATATAATATATATATTATAAATAATATAATATATATTACATTATATATATATTATAATGTATTTTATAAATAATATAAAATATATTATCTATAATATATATAATAATATTATATTATAATATAATATAATATAATATAGTATTTTATAATAATATGGGTATGTGTAGGATCATCATGGAAAAAACATGCCCTTAAGTGGTAGAAAATTCAGAAAAATCAGAGTTAGGCAACTAGAATTAAAAATTTGAATAAGTTATCTATATTATTTCAAAAATATGTAAGAAAAGAATTTGTAAAAAATTGAATGTAGTTTCTAAACTACTAGGTTTATTATTTTTTAAAAAAAATATTTGGTGAAAATTTAAAATTTCAATGCAACAATACTTAAATTTTAGGGAAAAAATAGGAATTAGGTGTATGTCTGACCACCCTAACCACAATAAAGTGATAATATTTTTTTCCTAAGATTTTAGATATAAGTAGAGGACTCATGCCTTGATGTGATGCATATTTTTTTATAATTTTTTTCCAAGTAAATAATTAATTATGAATTTTTTATTACAACTTTTGAAAAAATAAAAAATTTGTATGTCTAACAACCTTAACTTGGTCAAAACTTAATTAAATTCAATTTTTTTTAATTCTATATTATTCAAATCATAAAATGTGATGCATGTTTCAGATTCAAAAAATGTGATATTGTTTGAAAGCTATAGATATTTTTCAATTAGCCTATCAATCATGACTTTAGTCATAATTCAAATAGAGAACGAATAATAATTATTTATTAAATTCAATTTATAGCATAACTTATATTAGTGGAAAGCTGAGAATCTCCTTTAAAAACTATTCTTGTTTCATCAATTTCAAATGGGTAAAAAAAGTCATCAGCCACATACCCTACACATACCCATCATATCGCCACTTTTGGGCCCATCATGATCTTAAACATATCCATATTATATTATATAATATATTGTATATATTATATTATATAATATTAGCTCTTGAGTTTTCTTTATTAATTTATAACACAGGAAATGGATATCCATTTTAAAATAGGTATTTGTTTCTTATTTTATACTTGTTTAATGTATGGTTGGGTCTGAGACGACCATATATTAATTGGAAACATTTTTTTCAAATGTATAATATAAAAATATAATATCTGATATGTATTATATTATAATATATATTATTTACAATATAATATAATATTTCATAATTATATTATTTTATTTTATATTATATTATATTATATTGTATTATATATAATATGTATAATATTTATTATATTATTATATAATAATATAATATAATCATAAAATACAACAAATTTAATATTATATTTAATATTATATAAATATTATAATAAAATATAATATTATAATATATTAGATATATTATTATATAATATTAAATTAACAAACATTATAATAATATTTTTTTATTTAGGGGCGTCAGTCCCAGCCCAGTTGGTTAAGGTGTTCCCTGTCGCGGGGCGCCCACCATGGGTCTCACTCCGATGCCCTATGGTACCAGCTAGCTATGTGTCCTCACGGCCACTTCAGAAAAAGTTTAATGGGCTTAAGAGAGAGGGTCGCATGACCCGGACTGCTAAAAAACATTATTATAATGTTTTTTAATTTAATGTTGTATATGATAAATATATTAACAAATTATTATAATATATAAAATAAAAAAAATGGTTGGGCTCGAACCTGATGGAATTAAAAATTCTAACTTAAACTAAACAAACAACTGCTTTTGAAATAGATGTGTATGTTTTGGATGGATATCCATTTTGAAATGGTTGTCTCAAGCTTTCTCGCCAGACATCCATCTTTGAAAATGGATATTTATTTCTAATGGATATCTATTTTGAAGTCCATTTGGCTTGATATTACCAAACCAAAACATATATTGTACCCATGCCCGCAAAAAGTCAAAGGCATAAATTTTGCATTTTGGAGCAAAAATGCCTCTTTCACATCACCTCACTCTTTGGAATCTCCCTACAGGCACCTGCAATGCCACCCATTGGTGCTTGATTTGACACCTCCTGAGAAGATGACACTGACACTGAGAATCTGAGCTGATTATCTTGATTAATCTGATCTGACTATCCCACACTGAAGTTTTAATCAACTCAGTTATATCTTGAAGTGTGAACATATAACAACCTCGGTATTCAAGAAAATAACTTTTAATGTTTTCACCTCAAGTGAATAAATCATGATGTCATAGCATAGCAATTTTTTTTTTCCTTTTCTATAATGTGAATATCATGCACATTTGAAATAAACACTATTTCAAACTTCCATTTCATTTCATTGTAATTTCACAAATCTTTCCATAGCATAGATTTCATATTGAATAACTCAACTTTATCATTCATGATTACAACCTTCCATATAAATGGGTACATGATAAATACATAGATCATCTAGGCTTTATTTGGTAATTTAGATATACAAACTAGTCCTCATATTGCTCCATTGGTGGATACATTCTAGATGTCCTCGCTCCCTGGTGCATACACTCTAGTTGTCCCCAATACTGGCACAAACATTCACAAACCTTGGCCACCAAGTGATGAGGAAAACATCACTCGCACTTTTTTTCCAATCACAGACTCAAATGTAGTCCCTCACACATCTACCACATATGACAAGATGGCCATACCCTTCGATGAAGAGATTGGTTGATATACCCCATAACAATAGCCTATTTGAGCTTAGTGTTGTGTCCTACAAACTAGAACCTAATAATACGATAGCTACCCCTACAAGTATGAAAATCCTAAACTAGAATGCATAAAAGGAAACTAGCGAATCAACAGTGAAACCAATAGAAAATTACACTACTTTGGCCAAAGTATTGTCACCCAGTACTTCAAGTGATAGTCATCCTATTCACATACACTAGCATAGCTTGGTTTGGATTATGACCATTCATATACAATGCATAGGTAACTTCCTTCCATAGGTAATCACTAACCTCATAAATAACCTATTCCCCTTTTCCCAAAACTCAATGGTATCTCTACCATCAAAGCATAAGCATAGGTTATCCCCTTCAATGGATATTCCAATCCTAGGTAAAACATATGAGCTTTTTTAGTCCAAAAACTAACTTTGCATAAACATCTTAACAATCTATTCTCATTATGCACATGAAGATAAAGGGTTTACGACATATAGAAGAATGAAGGAACAAATATAGGAATGAACATGAAGATACACCAAATAGAGTGATACAGGGGATCAAATTACACACAATCACAAAAAAATAACATGAAAAATTAAAAAAAGACTAGACTAGTAAGGCACATGCAAGTCAACCTATTGCAGGTCATCCACATTCTAATCTTATTCATCATATGCAGAAGGTGGACAACAAACCCAAGGGACAATATCAAGTACCAAAATAGGATGATCACCAAGTTTATCACATGGTGAAGCACTTTTTGTAGGAGGATCATCACAATTGTTATCATTTAAGCTCATGGAAGAGGAAAATAATAAATTTAACTCTTTATGCACTTCCTCATCAATTTTAGTAGTTTCAGTTTCATCATCTAAGTTTATCATAATAGAAGGTCTAATGATAATATCCATTGAAGGTTCTTGTTCTTTTCATGTTTGAGGTTTAGGACTTTCTTGTTTCAACAAAGGAGAAGAATCATCATTCATTGATTGAGGTAAGTTTGTCTTTTAAATTTATATGTTGTTCTTTACTTCTTTTTCTTGTAACAAGCAAGCGACAACACAACATCTATGCCTAAACTCTCTAGCATTTCATTTCCTTTTTGTTCAAAATTTTCAAGTTGTGATTGTGGAGGACCAGGTTTATAAACTATCGATTTCCTTTCTTCCCTTAAGGTAGGAATGGAAGGCACCTTGGGAGGTTTTTCAACCACTTTCTCTTGAGCCTTTTTTTTAGGAGGCACAACGGGACCTATTTGGTTATCTCATAGTCTCTTACAGGAAATGGGTGGAGGATTTGCTATGTTTTGGTCTTGGTTACTTGAAAGGGATTCTGGTTAAATCATAGTCTCGTCATGGATAAGAGGCTCAATCATGGGTTGAGGTGCATATTGCTAAGGGATAATTCTTCTATACATTTTAACTTAAAATTTTAATAAGATTTAAAAAATAAGTCCTCAGAAGGCCTAATAGGTTCCATAGGTTTGGGCCAAAATAAGTCCAATGAGAAATTCCCACGAGAAGACATAGGATTAAAGCTACTATGATGCACTATCAAGATCTCATTGCCAAATGGAAACTTTAGACATTTATGCACAACCAATGGGATGATATTCATGGAGAGAAGCCATGGATAGCCTAAGTTCACACAAAATTGGTTCGACAATGAGATGATAGAAAATGAGACACACAATGTTTTTGGTCCAAATTTTAAAGGAATCATTATCAAACCTATCATATGGAAAGCAAAACCATTATGCATTTTGATCCATGCTTTCAGTTTTTCATAAGTATCTTGATAAAGCTCATGTGCAAATAAGAATTCTTCAATGATCACATTCTCTACACAAATGGGTTCAATTAATATCCCATTAGTAGGCTTGTCATTAATTATTCCAATTATGTAAAGGGTACCATCAGGTGCATATTTAATTATGTCATGTTGTGAGAAATCAATGCCAAGCGACATTTTAGTTAGGCCCTTACAAGGTTGAACTTCAATAAAGTTGACTGAATGATTTGTAGTGTTCTTCTCTTATTTGTTATGTGATGTTGTAGGAGGTGATTAAGGCTAAGTACCATTTCTAGTCCTTGTTTATTTTTAAGTAAATCTCTTATGTTTTGTATCATGAGAACTACATCAGTGGTGATGGGTTTAGAACTTATAAAGTTTTGCAATTTCTCTAACTCTTCATCCATTCTCCTAAGGTTCTAATGAGGGAAATTAGCAATCATTGTATCAACATCATTCACATTAGGTGTAGGTAGGGAAGTCATAGGAAATGAAGTGTTAAGGGTATGATTCATAATGGGTTGAACAGTGTCAACACAATGAGTGAAAGAGTTAGAAAACCCAAGATCCTCAGCAAGTGAGGTATCACGAGATGACATGAGCCTTGAACTATGTCTCACAATAATATTGGCAATAGGACACCAAGTTGTGAAGCTCATACAAGTTTCACAAACCCAAGGTGCACCCAAAATGGATAAGAGGTAAATTTTTAAAAAAAAACCTACAATGCAAAGTGCAATTTGCAATAAGCAATTTTTAAATTTAAAGCAGGATAACTTTTTTATTATGTTATGCAAAAAACATGAAAAAGATGTTATTGAGGAAATTTGGATTCAAACAATGTACTGATTTTGACAAATTATTCTTAATATGAACAATTTTAGATAACAAAAATGTTGGAAATTGAAACAGTAGACTGATTATAGAAATAGAGAATGCATAAATAGTGATTGTAATGCTTAGAATTTTAAGAAAATCCTTGATTAGGGACACATTCGCCTATGGGAGAATGAGTCTCACTTCAAGGATTTTAAAAATTAATTTGCAAGTTTCTAAGATGAGTTATATGGTTTTCAAATTCTAGTTGCAGATAGTGAGTTACAATTTCAAGTTTCTATAAAATGAGGTCTAAATGCAAGTGAAAAATAGTGCTAAATGACAAGAAAAAAGACCTAATTTGACATACAATTTAGATTCAATTTTTAAATGTAAATGACTCACTATGCAATGCTATGCAAACACTATGCAAAATGATTGATATTTTTGAATTTTATAGATGTTAAAGAATACAAAAATGAAAACCTAAAACCCTAAACAAGATGCAAACTAATACAAGAGAACAACCATAAATAAGATGTAGATCAATGCAACACAATGTATATGAATGCAACACCTAGATCTAGGGCTAAAAATGGACTCAAAATCAACAAGGTATGATGTTGAAAAGTCAGGTTCACCAAAATGAAACAACGAAAAGAAAGGTTTGTAAAGGTGGAGAGATCCAAATGTGATGTGATAAGAGACCTATTTACCTTTATTTCAATACGAAATAACATTTGGAAAATGAATTGATTATCAACCCTTTGGTGACTCAATTCAAAGTGAGAATCTTCATATTTCCTTATGACTGAAGGATGGGGGTCAAGGTCAAAAAACACTTTGGGGAGAAAAACTAAAAATAGAAAATCAACACCAAAATGCAATCTAACACTTGAAACAACAATATTAAACTCAATGTATTAGTAGAACTAGAAAACATATTGCAAATCTGAGAAGGGTAGCGACTTGTGTACTAGTTACCAAAAGTTCTTTTTCAAAAGTTGATCTTAAACTCATGGGCGAATGGGTCCAATTGTAGGGTTTTTTTGTAACTTTTAGGAGCCTTTAATGTAGATTTGAATCTTCCAATTTTCCCAAGTTTCATAGTCGTAATGTTAGAAATAACTCCAGGATCTTAGTTACCATGAGATAACAATAATTTTGACAACTTTGTGAATATTGCAGTTCAAGAGGTCTTCAAATCTTCTTCAACCTAAATCTACAATCACACATACAAGAGAGAAAAATGTTTGTTTTTGGTGAATAGGGGTTTTCCTTGGTCAAACCCCATTTTGGTAACAAACCTTGAATTGAAATGAAACATGAAAGAGGCAATAAAGAATGAACAAAGCTATGTTACCACTCAACAAAGCCTTGTATGAAACCTTGATAATGGAGATCTTAGGAAGTCTGCAACTTGCATGAGATGGCTTAATTGGATGTGGATCTTGATGCTTTGAATGCTTGATTTGATCTTGAAACCTACATCACAATGTTAGTTCCAAAAACATACATGATGCAAGAAGACTTTGACATGATGAATGGATCTTGAATGCTACAATAAAAATCTAATATATCTTCTCTTGAATGCATTTTATTGCAATACTTGACTTAGGAATGATTGCATAAAAATCTAGATGAATCTTATTGAAATAACCTTGTATCTATAGGTATGTATTCTTAATTTCCTAAAATTCAAATATCTCAAGTTGAAATTAAATTATAGATTTAGAAATGTTAAAATACCACCAAAAGCATAATTTAAATCTAGGTCTTAAGGTTTAGGGAGGACCCATTCGGCCATGGGTGAATGGGCCTCAAGTCCATAAACATAGGACAGTCATTGCTCAATATAAAGTGTTAGGTTTAGGAATTAATTAATATCAAGTTCCCCCTTCGGAAAATGTAAATAAATATGCTTAAAAATGGATTAAAAGGGCTAATTAAGGAATAATTAAGCTCAAATAATTAATATGGCCCAAATAAGTGTGTAAATGTAAAGGGTTACATTTAACAACACTAAATTAAGGCATAATTAAGTCCAATTTAGATTAGCATGGCCCAAACAAGTGAAAATGTAAAGGGTTACATTTTCCTACACTACAATTGCTAATACTATTAGGTATATTCTCTAGCTAGTGACTTAGACACATTGAGATTAACCAGGTCCTAAGTCACTCTCTAAAGATTACAATCCCCTATTATGAGTGAATAAATGCCATTGTCTTTAGGAGTATAGCAATAAATATATAAAGGATTAAAACTCACATCCAATTTTGGCCTAAAGCCTTGGGGAGTGAAGCATTCCATTAGGGATTCTTTCAAGTATACAAATAATATGTACACTTATCACTTATGCATATAATGAGAATGAATGTTACACATATCACTTAGCTTCATGTCCCATTTTCCATTTGAACCTTTACCAAGTGTTGTGCCTTATGACCTATTCATCATAAATCCACTTTAACTCATTTATTGATAAGTAGGAGGTATTTTTTGTAGTGTGTAAAGTTATGATATCAATATTAGGATTCAACAAATGAATTTTTTAGTCAAGCTCATTGACCCATATTTCATGAGTATTGGTTCACATGAACCCATCTCTCATTAGAATGAATGGTCCAACTTAGCTCTCATTGCATCTAGGAAATCGTTGAACTTCCCATAATTCTTTATTCTTCAACCTTGCAAGCATCACCTAGATTAATCCCTCTTGAATAGAATCCCCAAACTTAAATTAAGCCTTTGATGGATTCTCCTCCATGTCTATTAAAATAGTAATAGAAAAAAAAATTCTTCACCTTTTGGGGGAATCAAGTGAAGTCTTTTAAAATATCATTTAGTAAGAGTGCAACCCTTAGTTTTAGCTTTTAAAAAATTATAACAAGTATTATAATGTTTTTAATATTATATATTTTTTAATTTTATAGTAAATGTATCCCTTTTACTTAAAATAATGATCCCTATGCAAGACAATAGGAAATATAATAAATATTTTTACAAATATCTCAAAAAAATGTACCATGTTCCACATGTATGTCCTTTTAATGAAATAAATAAATAAATATTTATATTGTGTTAAGAAAAATGTGTTCTTAAAATATAGGTCTATTTTTTATATTAGTTCAAAAACTAATAAATTAAATATAACAAAAAATACAATTGTATCCTAGATGTTAGAGATAACAATCTAATTCGAAGAAATTGTGGATAGTTTTTATTTGTAGTGACTATAATATGATATGAAAAAATGTCACTAAATAAATAAAATATAAAAAATATAAAAAATTGATTGAAAGATAAATTAAAAAAGATAGAAATAATTCTTTAAAAAATTCCATAAAAATACTAAAATTGTTGATTTTATGTCTCACTTAGATTAAAAAATCTTAAAGCATACTATTGTATTCAACCTAATTTTCAACTTGAAAATGACTTCACTATAGATTATAATAATGCCATTAAGTCAAGAGGCTTCTTACACTCACATGAATGAGTATGTGTACATGTTTATTCTCCCCATTTAAATTCATGTCTACTAACCCATTGCAAAGTAAATTATTTATCAATAGACTTATGTTTTTAAATCAAATTTTAAAGTAGTTTACATAAGTTGCAAAAAAATTCCTTATTTTGGACAAAATAACCTTGAATATTTTTTTAATATCAAATTAGAATTTTTATTTAATTTTAATATTATATTTAATATTTATTTTTATATGTAAGCTTTAAAAGCATGCATTATCATCATCTTTTTATAATTTTCCTATATATGACATTTCAATTTAGAATAAGGGAAAAATCAAAAAGTCTTAAAAAAAGAATTAGAATGCCACCTCCTTTTTTTGTTTTGTTTTAGTTTTTGCTTTCTCACATGCATTTCTTCTTATTATTTTGCTTTTAATGTCTATCAACATATACATTTTTTGTTCTAGAAAAGAAATTGCTTGCATGTACAGATTTAACTAAATTTTCCATTAAATATATTTTAGAAGAATATTTTTTCAAAATTAAATAGATTATCATTTCATATTCTAAAATTAAAGTAAGTTTTGATTTTCTAAATTAAATTAAGAATGAAAAATGATGAAAATAGACACCTTGAGAAGGATAACTCTCCCGATATTTTATATATATTAATATTTAATATATATATGCTAGTTTTATTAATTAACTAATATAATATCTCAATCAAAATTATCTAATTTTATACTTACTAATTAATCAACAATATTAATTTTTGGCAGCCTGTCAGTTGCTCATTTATTATTTTTGTATGTAATTTTTCTACATTATTTCAATATAAAATAAAACAATATTAATTTTTGATTAAATAGATCACAAAAGATTATATTTATTTAAAGTACAGAATTATAATTATTTAAAAAATTAAAATTAGTATTTACCAATCCCTTATTATCATCACAATTTTCGAACACGCTAAAATGACAACCCAACCATTGTCGGTTCTCGCTGCTACGAGTTTCAAACCCTCTTATTTTAAGAAAAAAATATTCAAATAGTTGACGTGGACATAATTTGTTCTGTGATAATCGTGTTTTATTTAGCTGGACTCACTAATGTATGGCCTTACCTACCACTAATTTTAAGCTTTCTTTAAACCTCCACGAAGATTATGTTCCGCCTGGGCATTTGATGAACTATTCAGTCCTCTCAACTGGTATTTTTGACGTAGTAGACTTAGCCCTTAAGTTATGCCGTGTGAAACGTTTCAAAACCGTTTTCTTCGTAGATGATTGTCTTGTGATGTTTATTTCCTACTTTCAACCTAAGCACTGTTGATAAATGTAGGCATACGTATCCCAATTTGTAGGTAAATTGTTTTTATGTAAAATGTTCATATAAGCAGGCCAATTCATGGTCAAAGAATCAAATATTAGAAAACGATTAAAATTATATAATATTAATTTTACAAAAATTATAAAGGTCTCACTTTTCGTAAAGTAGTCTCCTTTTCAAAATTATGGTAATGGATTATATTAAATGGTTGTAGATTTTTTTTTTCAAAATTGATCTTATCTTTTTGTTTATATTTTGAGAATAAAATGATATTGTAGATTTTTTGTTAAATGGGTTTTTAGGGATTATTAAAGATGGAATATTTCTGAGATTGTTTATATGGTGAATAAGTTATAGAGTGTTTATCTCCTAAACAAGTTACACAACTTTTTCTTCAAAATTATTAAAAATGTACTATTATTAGAATGATTTTTTTTTTTTTTAATTTGTTTTTGTGTGTCTCCTATAGCCACTAGCAACAGTGTCATTTTAGGATTACATCTATCGATGTAGTTAATTTTATTTGATCTCTAAATTCTTGATGATGATCAGGGCTTAAATTTGATGGTCGTATGACCACATTTTAAGATTTTTGCTGTAAAATACAATCAAAAATTTATGAAGATTGTATTAGATGAAAGGAGAGATTTTGGATAGACTGTCAAAGTTTATATAGAATTATAATGATAGATATATTTGATTTATATATAATTTTACTTACACTAAGTTATATCATAATTTTTTAAGGGCACCTTTGAATAGATACTGTCATTAAAAAATTTGTTGACAGGCAAGGTCGACTGTCAAATTTAAGCCCTGATGATGATGTATCTATAAAAAACTTCTTTGATTTTTTCTTCTAATTTTTGTAACAACTATTACTGTTTAAAAATCTTCATATAATTGTATATGATTTTTAAAAATAATATTTAATTTATATAAATATCATTTAAATACTATCTATAATATTAAAAATTAACTATGAAAATATATTTTTATAAATGATTATTTTTATAATTGACATGCTGTGGAAAAATACCTCCTACTTATCTATGAAAATATATTTTTATAAATGATTATTTATATAAAATATGAAATTATAATATATCACAGTATAATAAATATTAAATACCCAAATTCCAATCATAACCATAAATGATAAATTCTTATAAACCATATTTAAATATTAATAAATCAGATCACATAACAGTGTACACGGTCATAGAGTCACCAAATCTATGCCCTAAAGCTTAAGCGTTCCCCCTCCGATGTAACTTGACACCCATGGCTTTTAGACACGTGAAAGGATAACTCGTCTATTTTGTTCAGCTGCACAAGCGCATTGACCGGTTCTCCTTAGCTTAAAAAATTAATAAGTAAATACACTTAAAAATAGTTTTGTTTCTGTAATAATACGAGTATTATAATGGCTAGGGAACCTTCGCGCGCGCTTCCTCTCCACCAATGTAGACGGCCAAATATATCAAGCGGAAGATTGAGTGAAGCAGAAACAAGCATTATGCACCGTTCTGAGACGGATTTGATTTAGTAGGATCCCCAGGATGTTTGAAACCATGCAATTTCCGACTATTATGCAGGATTTGGAAGCTGGGAGTAATTTTAGTCAGGCCGATTACCCCTGCAGTCAGTACTCTTCACAGGCAATGCTAAAATTAGAGGATTACAATGATAAATCTGCACTGGGACAGGAAAGCAATCAGACGGAAGCAAATCTGTTTGCACTGACGTCTAAACTTTCTTGCCTTGGTCAGAAAGCCCAGCAGCTGGAGCAATTTTTTAGAAGTCAATTGCAGTGCTCATCAGGCCAAGATGAGCAGCAGCAAGAAGCGAAATCATCCCTGAATTCGGTTCTGAGCGAGGTTATTTACACATCTGTGTCAATTTTGTCGGAATGTCAAAGCTTAAGTAATCCGTTGAGGCCACCGAAGGAAGAGGAAGAAGGGAAAGTAGAAATTATAGAGATCAACGAAGATGATATTCTGGCAGAGCATGCCCATTTCTGCAAGATCTGTGGGAAAGGCTTTAGGCGAGATGGGAATGTGCGTATTCATATGCGATCCCATGGCAACCAATATAAAACGCAGGAAGCGCTCAGATCCAACAAGCCCAAGGCAAAAGAATCATATTATTCATGCCCCATTGAGGATTGCAGGCGGAACAAGTGTCATCCCAATTTCAGGCCCTTGAAATCCATGGTCTGCCTGAGGAACCATTACAGAAGAAGCCACTGCGCTAAGATGTATACCTGCAACAAATGCGGAAAGGAGTTTTCTTTTGTGACAGATCTTAAAACCCATGGAAACAAATGCGGACACACTGCCTGGCGCTGCTCCTGCAACTCCACGTTTTCTACCAAGGATAAGCTGTTTCGCCATGTCGCCTTGTTTCAGGAAGGTCACAAGCCTGTGCTACCCTCAAATACCTCATCTGCTCCTGCTCCTCCTCTGAGTGGGGAAAATCCCACAAGCAATGACAAAAACCTGGATTATTGTGCCCAAGATGCTGATGAAGGTCCATCTACTTTAGCAGAAGGCGCACATGGGTATGGCAGTGATGAAGATTTATTGATGTTTCACAAAGGACCAGTTGGGATACAACAAAGTGATTACATGGGCCCGGAGAACGAGTTTGCTTTCTTGGACGAGGATAGAGAAGAGAACGAATTGTATGGATCTCTATTTTGGTCAGATGCAGATCTGCTTTGGCCCTAAGCAATTGCAGGGGGATCTTTTCCAAATTCTTTTCAATAACTTGGGCCGATCAATCTGTTTTTGTATAATTCTATCGAAATTGAGCTCTTTAGGGAGTTTTTTTGTATGTTTGAAATTTTGTTTTTGTAAATGGAACCGTTATCTCTCCAAGTCTCTAAGGCCATGGTCTCATGGTTTTGTTGTTTATATTTTGGTAGTATCGGACATTTTTTTTTTGCAAATTTTAAATTAAGTTTAAAAGATAATTTACAATATTTAGGGATTGAAAAAAATTGTTTATTCAACATTGTGATTGTAATTTTATGATATTTATTAGTGAATTTGATCTTATTAATTAATTCAATTGAATTCATTTATAAATATTGACAAATGTGCGTGGAGAGCATGTCATAGACATTGTGTTAAGAATAAATGATTTTATGTAAATTTTAGAAAAAGATAATTTAGAATCTTCTTTTATATTGATGAAATTATTAAAGGTTTAGAGATTGAAAATAACCGTAATTTTTTTTAGATATCCAATATTCTAAATTAATTAACATATAATAACTGCTAAACAAAATAAACTAGAGAATCACATAAAACCTTCCTCAAAGTATAGGTTGTGGGCAAGTTGAGGTTTTCATATATCGTAACAAAGGGGTTTGGGTGAGTGGTTCCAAAAACAAAATAAACTAGAGAATCACATAAAACCTTCCTCAAACAAAATAGAAGTTATGGGCAAATTGAGGTTTTCATATATCGTTGACAAAAGGATTTGGTAGAGTGGTTCTAAGAACTCAGATGATGCTTTTCTAAAATCTAATCAAAATTCCCTTAAAAACTAAGAAAATTTATACGATTTATTTAGTTACATGGTCCCAACTCCCTATATCGAGATTTACAATATGAAGGTTTAAAAATGAAATAATAACTAAGAAAAAAAAAAAGAAGACCACATAGATGTCCATTATGATGCACATCTATCAGAGCTGTTGAATCTGCAAGCAAAAATCTAAATTTGATTTTTTCCATACATGTAATTCATTGTTTCAAATCTCCCACATTGTGATGTCCTTGAAGGATGACATGTTTGGCATTACGCCTGCCATTTGCTTTGTTTAAACTTTCTGTAGTGCAAAAGACCACGCTATCTTTGAGATGTCCTTTTAGCTGGCAAGTGCTTGAAAATGCCCTAATCTTAGCTCTTTGCATAGCTTTGCATTCTTATTTAGCCCTTGTGTTAAAACCTATCTACCATGATCATTGTTTGGCCTTTTGTTCCTATACCTTGGCTGGATTTCTATTCGTAGTCCAATGTCACATCATGCCTTTATATCTTGGTCTCATCCCCCTATAAAAATTTCTCCATCCCCTGTATCATGGCAACCATCGCAGTGCATATGTCCTTGTTCTGTGGCCTTGTTTAACCCTTGCGCTTTATCTTTTTTTTCTATGTCGACTTGTTTGTCTACTCGGATTCACTTAAGTGGCAATCAATTGTCTATGTAGTGACTGGTTACCGCCCACAGGAAACCAGAGAGGGACTTCGACAATCATGGTATTTCTTCCCGATAGACCAAGGAAGTCCACCTTGGCATTGAATGAGTTGTCTAAGAATGTAGGTATGCATCACATGTGGGTCCATAGAGAATGGAAAATGTTGATATAGTATTTAGTGGGCGGCTCAAGTATATATGCGGGTCTTCAGTGAATGGGCATTTTTATTGCGCCAAAGGACCATGGGCTTCATTTTCATTGGGTCAAAGGACCAATGAGTGGAAGAGTTTGCAAACGAGTTTTTTCGCCATATGATCTAACGTAGCAAGTTTTGCGAGCATACTACAGTTGAGAAAGATTTTAGCTGCCTTTCAAAGTCGGTTTGCACTACCTATAAGTGAGGTATGTGGTGCTTTCGTATTGATCTCGGCGCACCGACAAAAATGCCGTGTCAATGCCTCTCACACCGCAGTGGCCGACAAAAAGAGTAATTAATTTTGGATCATAGATCTAAGTTGGATCTTCAATGTCATTAACTAACATCAAGTGCCCACACCATTTATTAGTAGAGTGCGCCATTGTGTAAGGGTTTTGTACATATTAGGAGGCAAAATAGTAGGAGAGTTTGCTAAGCAGACGAAAGAGGATTTAGGGCATTGACCAAACTAACCCATTTGTGATGCAACATGTCTTGTTAGCCGGTAGGCATATGTAAGGTAAATCAATATCTTGTGCCACGTGTTGTGCAGAAGAATACTACAAGACAAATGCATGTGTCACATGTTTACTACAGTGTATTGAATTGATTTGTTTAAATATAAAGTTGTCCCACTATATTCTTAGGTTCGTTAACTTTGTGATATCATTTTTTTTACAATGTAATTTTAATTATAGTTTAGGAGATCATATGTAATTTTCTAGAAGTCTAAGAGAGTATTATTGTAAGGACCTCATTATATTAAACCATAAAAATTTAGTAAAAATAATATAATATTTTAACAAAATTGGATAACTCATTTGATGTATGTTATTATTTTATTTTATTTTATAAAAAAGTTCATTAATATTTATAAAAATAAAATTTATACATTTTTTCAAAGTAATTAATGGTCATAAAATCTTTAAAAATATATTTAAATTACCATTCTCAATTTTAAAAATTAGTTAAAATCTTACATATTTTATGTTTAAAAAATAAATATATCTATTTTAACATGATTACATAAACATATAATAAAAATATATGTAATGTCCCATCATTATTTAGTTTTAATTTAAATATTACTTATCTTATACACTACAAAATAAACTCAGCACTTAACTAATGAAAAACATACAATACAATTCTTAAAAACTTAACTAAATTAAGAAGAACCAAGAAAATTATTTGTTCATAAAAGAAATAAAAAATATCCCAACAAAACAAATGTAAATTCTAAGAAATAATAATAATCATATTAAATTACACTCTTTTTATTTATTATTATAATATTCTTTAAAAGGAACTAAATGTTTAGTCTATATCATTTTTCTTTTATTAACCTTTTAAAATATAGTAACTTCATTTATTACAAAAATGTTTATAATTTTACATTAAGATATATTTTATTATATATAAAAATATTTTTTCACTATTAAAAAAGAAATTAAATAAAAATATAGCATTAAATTCTTTATAACCACCTAAAAAGATACATTATTGTTAAATAGTTGTAGTTTATTTAAACCCAACATTAATATTTTTTTTCTTATAATGTTTTTATATCTTTTCAGCCCAAAAACTTAATTTCAAATGACCATTTCTTTTCAAGATAGTGAATGATTAACTAATATAGACATCTTAATTACATATATCTCAAAAATGTGAAAAAATATTAATTTTGAATTATTATATTAATTAAAGAATTGTTTTATTTATCTTTAGAATTGTTTGAATTATTTTATAATTTTTATTTTTTTAAATATACATGAACTCTTTAATATTCTTTATTAACATTATACCTCTCCAAATAATAAACTTATTAAAATAATAACTCAAATAAATAGTGGCTGATTTATTGATTCCTCAAAACTTTCTAACTATTTTATTATTTAATGGCTATATATTAGCCTTCATTTGACAAATGCAAAAAAAAAAATTGAAAAACCATTTTAATTAAAAAATATTAACATTTTTCTTAACCAATATAATTCCTACCATCAGATTTCTACTCGCCTTCATGGTTGCTTTGCTTTCCTGGGCAGGTGAAATAAATCAAATCAAACTAAGCATAAAAGTAGGGTTTGTAGAGTTTGTGAAAACATTTGATGTTTATATACAATGAAGGTGGGTATGAGCAAAGGATATTTTATTTAATTTGACGACATCGGCTTTGATAAAATACTGCTGCACCGTGCAAAAATGGAAAGGTGGACAAAAGTGTCCACATAATTTAAAATACACCAAAACTATTTGATTCATTTTATCGTGCACTAAAATGGTTATTTTCTTCGTATTGAATTAGCACTACAGTTTTTTAAGCCGATTTCGAAGAGAAAATAAATACTTATTTAAGAAGCTGTGATTCTTATCTACGTGTACCTTATCCATTGCAGTGACTATAGATGATATTTGAATTTATTTTTTATCTTTGGTTGTTTCCCAATCAGGACTTGTAGACACGTTGAAAATTTGCTCTTGGTCTAAAGCATTATACTGTCTAGTTGTTCTCCACTCTATATGTAGTGGGATTCCTAAATGAAGAGAGAATATTTTTCAGTGAACAGTTTTTTTTGTCAAATGAATCAAAATTATTGGAACTTTTTAATTGAACAAAGGTAGAATTTACATAGTTGTCAGCAATCGCACCTTGGTGTGCAATGGGTACACCGAAGAGGTGTGGAAGGTCAAATAGGGAAAAAATTCATATAATTTTTCCATATATTTGTGTAGTACATGAAATTTGATAAGTCATTTAAAAAATGATTTTGTTTATATCTTTAATATAATCTATATAAAACACACACATATATATATAGTTTATTTTAATTTTTTTTTGGGTTTTGTGTTTAAATTTGTACTTTTTTGTCACGGATTGTGCTAACTTCCTATAGACACCATGTTTTCATTGTAGGATTACTCAACGTAATTATTATTATTATTATTTAATATTTTTATTACATAATAAAATTATTATATATATATATATATATATATATATATATATATATTAGCTATTAAATTATTATAATTTTATTAATATATCAAGTTCAGATTATGTTACATTATTATTATATTATTAATGATTGGGGTAGGTATTATATTATATTTATATTATATTATATAATGTAATTATATTATAATATAGTTATATTAAATTATATTATATTTACTATATAATATTATATTATACAAATATTTATTATATTATAATAGTATGCATTATATTATTATATATTATATTATATTATATTTATATTATTATATTGTATTATATCATATTGCTAATTGAATGGTTTTAGAATATGGATTGATTATGATTATGCGTCAATTAAAGGCGGTATCTAGTGAGATTTATTCTTCACTTATGTTTGGGATGAGGGTTGAAATGAGATAAGTATTATATATTATTACTATTAGTATTAGTATTATATTATTATATATTTTATATAATATACTATTATTATTATATTTTTTGTGTTATATATTTACTATTATACTTTTATATTTGTATTAATATATTATTATTAATATTTGTAATATATTATTAATATTAAAATTATTATATTATTATTTAATATGACTATTGCATTATTCTTCTTATTAAATTATTCATATTATTACATTATTATTAATATTTTTAAATTATTATACTTAGTAAAATATTATTATACTTGATATTATATTATTATTAATAAAATATTATCAATATTATTAATACTAATATTAAATTATTATATTATTTAACTATTATTATTATATAATTATTATTGGACAAATCAAGTTTTGTGAACTTCAAATAATAATTTTGTTGATTAAGATCTTTATTTAATAATAAATATTATAGATTATAATATATAATATTTAAAATGTAATTTATATATAATAAGTATAATTAGATTAATATAAGTTAGCTTGTAATATATAAAATATATATTGTATATTAGTTATATATTATATTATACTTATATTGAATGATTTCTAATAAAACATAATATGTAATAATATTATTTGAAAAAATATTGACATTATATCTAATAAATCTCTATTCTAGTCACTACCATGATTGGCTAAATTATAGGGTTGTCATAGTTATAATGAGATGAGCTTGTGATTATCTAAGTCTCCTTATAGAGTTATATATAACTATAATATAACTATAATTATGTTATTGATAATATATATAATATACTTAAAGTATATATTAATATTATAATTATTAATGATAAAATTATAATATAATATTATAAATTGCATTATATTATATTATAGTTATTTATAAAAAGTATATTATATACTATATATTTTCAATATAATTATCGAAAAGATATAAATTTAATTTTTAATATTATTAACTATGTTATATAATTTTATAATATATAAATAAGAATATATTTATAATATTAATATAATATTATATATTATAAACCAAATTATATAATATTATTTATAATGTGTATATATATTATATAATAGCAATAATATCATTTAATAATATTATTGGAATAATATAATATATATTAATTAGTATAAGATAAGATATAATATTATTATATACAATATTATATAAATTATTTTAATATAAATTAGAATAGTATAATGCAAAATTGACTAAGTTTCATATTAAGAAGAGAAAAAATGTGAAATTTAGTAGGGGTGGCACACTCGGAGGGTTTCTCAAGCGAGAAGGCTGGTGAGTGGTAGGATGAGGTTGCGGTTGCTCCAAGCAAAGATTCGTGCTTGGCTCCCTACCACAAATCTTTCCCCACCATTGACTTATTTGATGAGGTAGAAGAAGGGAGGGAAATGCTAGAGGGGTTGGCAATAATCGCCAAGGTGGTTGGCCCTAAACTTGGGCATGGTTAGATTAGGGCTTGGATTGTTGACAATTGGAGATCGGCAAAGATTGTAAAATTTTTGCCTAAGGGTTTCTTTATCGTAATTTTTGAATTGAAGGAGACATGCAAGGAGATTCTTCAAGGTGGGCTTTAGAAAATAGATTATTCACTATTGTATATGCAAAAATGGTGTCCAAACTTTGATGCAACAAGGCATAAGCCATATGAATCATTGGTTTGGATCTAGCTCTACAACCTCTCACTTGAATATTGGGCAAAGGATTGTCTGGTGAAAATTGGGCACTTGCTGGGAACACTAGCGGATGCAAATCTAGGTATAATTGAGGATAATTTATATATATACGTTAGAATAAAAATTTCCACAATACTAGTTTACAATTTTTGGCCAAAATAGACACTAAACTGATTTTTTCTAACTAAATCTTCACTTTCGAGCACCTATAGTGGCTAAACCATGAGGAATTTGAAGATGATGCAAACTAGTGATTTGTGAAATTTTGTTTGTAGATTCTAAATATATTATTTTCAAAA
>VDFB02124671.1:0-15162 GCA_007258455.2 Sequoia sempervirens | reverse complement strand
GGGTTTTTCCCTCTTGAGGGTTTTCCTAGGGTATATCTTGTGTCATCTTTGATGGGTATTGTAGACACTAAAAAAATGTCCCGAATGGTATCATATACTTGAATCAGGTATACTAACATCATTTCTTGTCAAACCCATCCTCTTTTCACTTAATTGATTAAATTATCCTAGCTATTTAATTAATTGCATCATTCAAATCTATTAACCTAATTAATTTAATCAGGTTAATTCACCCCCACTTTCACGCTAACATTTCATCTCATTAAATTAAATAAATCAAAGTATTTAATTCAATTTCCTAAGTCTTCCAATTTAATTAAATAACCTTAAGTTATTTAATTAGATGTCATCTCCCCTTTTCCCCATTCATTAGATCATTTAATTCTTCTAAATACCCTAATTACATGGTTAAAACCTTGTTTAAATTATCAATTATCTAATTAGCCCCTTTTCCCCCCACTTTCAAGGGAATATTCCTCCTTTGCACAATTTAATTTAGTTTTAATTAACTAAATATCATTTTCCCTCACCCATGAGAATATTCCAAAGAATATTCTCTCTCCTCCAATCATTTAAGAAAATGAATATTCTCACAAAGCTTCATGTGCAATTTAGATTGTAACTTCTTGTGCAAGTTAACTTTTGACCTCTTATACATGTCAAAGTGTGCTTGTTTGGAAGGAATGAGAACCCTTGAGTAAATCTCATCTTGCATTCTAACCCGTTGATGAGAATCCATGATCCATGCCTCCAAATTCCTCCATCCTGGACCATTGATTAGCTTTTTCAATCTCAACCCTTCATTTCTCAATTGCTTTCCTATAAACAAAACACTATTTGGAGACAAATGAATCCATCTTTCAATTCACAAACTTAAGTTGTTGATACCACTCACACTCACACTCATTTTAACTCACATTTTTCATATCTTAGTTCTTTTTTTTTAGTTGCATAATAGATTAGCTTCCATTAATGGCCTCCATGCATCCATTTAGCTACATAAATAATTAATGTTTGAATATTTTAGTTTAATCTCATTTAGAATAATTTAGAAATTGCATACCTACATCTTTTAGCATATAATCGTAGTAGATTAACTCTTGCATCATTCTCAATTTAGCATAAATCATGTTTTAATCATATCTCACAATTGTTTCATCGATTCTCTTCAATAGAATCTATTGAAACAAGTTCACTAATCATGGGATTGGGAAAGGGTCATTGTTACACATCAACATGACACCAATTCCAATATGGGATAAGTTTTAAATGGGTTAGAGTAAATATTTAAATGATTTCACAGTTCATAATGTTTAGTTTAATCTTCATTTGAACGATCTTGTTTAAGATTTCATATTAGTGGCTACATTATGCTTTGATTCTTCATAGATCAAGTGTAATCAGCCCATACTAATATACTCGGTCAACATTCTGGCACTAGAAGGAGGCCCAACAGATCAAATTTAATCAATTTCTTTCTCAAAATTTGTTCATTTTGACTTTCACAAGATAGAGCAATGCCCAACTCAATTTCAGTGATGCCTTTGTAGGGCATTGCCATATAGCGATGATATCTCAATCTAAAACAACAACTCCTATTAAATACACTGATGTTGATTAAAAACTAGTGACGCTAATACTTTTTTAGAGGTATCAAAATATGAAAATGGTGATGCTCAACCAAACAATGATGTTATCGTGCTCATTTTTTTCTCTGAAGAGAAACACCCAATTCACCAGAGCAATGCCCAAATGACTTATAGCAACACTATCGTGAACAATGACGCCCATCTTTGGTAAGAAAAATCATGATCAATTTTCAACATATGCTTTAATTTTTTAACTTTATCTGAATGCTAACATGTCATGAACTTCTTGTTTTTTCTTTTTAGACTAACTAGTTTTGTAGATTTGGGAAAAAACTAGAAAAAAATTTACCCCAACTTGTTGGGGTCAAAACTTTCCACTCGTTGCTCAAAATTCAAATCCGTTTGCATCATTGGAAAGCTCTCCAAGAGTACTAATTCAGTCCCTAAAAATATAGTGCCTACAACAACAATTTTTTATGGACTGATGCAAGTTTAAACCCCAAATTCTACTCTAAAGGCCTCCAAAAATGTGTTTTACTACAACATATAGAAAAAACTAAAAAAGTTGGAAAATTTTAATTTTTGGTTTTTCTTAGTTTTATTTATTGTAATACTGTTTTGACACTTGTGGGGAAATTATAACCCATCATATGTTTCTTTGGTTTATGTTTTAGGACCACTAAATTTTCATTGGGTTTTAAAACTTATAATATTAGGACCAACTAGCTTTCAATTGGGCTTAAAATTCATTTACAAAGTTGATTAAAAGTAAATCCTCACTTCATCATTTTACTTTGGGATTAAAATTGAACAAGGAAACTTAACAATTTTTTTGGTGCATAAAATGAATTCATTTTAGCTTTAGAGGTTAAACTGAATGAGTGTTTGCTTTGTTGTGACACACTTGTAGTGCACATCCAATCCCCTTACACTTTGTGCGATCTTGGGTGAAGAGAAACACTCCAAGTGTACTTCATTGTTTGTGTGCACTTATAATATGTATCCAATCCCCTTATGCTTCATGCAATCTTGGGTGTTGTACCATTCATTGATGAAATAGGAAAATCCTTAGGATCTTAGGATCTTTAGGATTTTGAGATTTGGTGGTCCCGAGAAGTGTGTGCCATGGTGGGGAGCTAGTGTCACCAAATCTCTAACTATTCACATTATCTTATTGTTTGGAGAAATCCAAGTGGGGACTCAACAAGTATGGCCATTTCAACCTAGGATTGTAAATTCTTGTGAGTCAGTTTAATACTTTGCTTGGTTCCAAAACATTACAAACAAACATTCACAATCTTTTCAAAATTTCAAACCCTTTGTTTTAAGTATGGATACCTCTTGAAATATCCTTGATATTAATGCTTTTCCTAAGGATTCCTATCCTTAGAGATTTATAAATATCTTGAATTACATCTCAATCCATATTTTCCAAAGTTAACATAAGCAACTATGCCTTGAATTTCATCCTTTTCACAAAATGGACTTTGTGAAAATTACGATGTTTTTGACATAGAAATTTAGTTTGAACTTAATCAAGACAAGTGTTTGTGGTGAAAATAACCTCATTAAACCAAGATTAAATAAAATGAACACCCCACATTGATGTATGTTCAAATTTTTGACTCCCCAAACACAAGCAACATTGAGACAAGGAAAATGTTGCAAAACATTGAGTCCAAGTTCCATTATCCAAAATCATTGAGTTTCACTTTACCAAAATCATTTGTGTCCTATTTTAACAAAATCATTGAGTTCTTGGAGTTTTATCACCTTAGAGGTATATCATGTTTCTCATCACCTTGGTCTTGCAAAACAAAGGTTTACACTAGGTAAAATTGGGTCAAACATTTCATCCTTCACTTCATCAAACTTTGCAAAATTTTGAACACACCAACACTTCAAACTTAAACATCTATTAACCCAAACCATAACTTAGCTACTTTATATGTGAAAAATGAATCCTTTTCCATGAATTTAGTTAAGTTAGTTATCATCTTTGAACTAGTTTATCTTGAAGGTCACAAGTCTACCCCAAAGATTCACAAGTTCACAAACATCCTTTATCCAAACATAAAACAATAAAACATTTAAGTCAAAAGTTTTGTCCCAAAAAATTTGCAAAGATCACTCCCCGCATCATCCATCCTTTTCATCAACCCATTATCACCATTAATCCAAAACAACTTAGAGTGTCTCTTTTACCAAAGTTTCAGTCAACTAGAGAATTCAAAAATTATAAATCTCAACATCACTCTCCCATAGATGACCCAAAATCTATGGTTACAACAAGATCACAACACAAGAGAATCATGGAAGAAACCCAAGTACCATCCACCAAAATTGATCCAAACTCACAAGAATTCAATCCAAGGAGTTACTCTACCCCCTCACACTAACCCCAAGATCCATTAGGACCATATGAGGTAGAAGATGTCACAAAAAATCCACTTCAACTTACATAAGAAGAACTCCTTGAGTATAAAAAAAATCATCCAATTTCTCTTGTACATAATTTGACACAAGGGTTAACCCAATCTACAATTCAACCAACTCGATCCCTTTTTCCAAGTCAACCCTTAACATCTAGTCTTGCAACTAGGCTAGGAACCAACCTTGGTCTCACTTAATGTCTTGGAACAAACATAACTTTGGGTATTCACTAAACGATCATTCCATTAACCACCAACCTTCCCCAAAACACAAGTTGGACACCAACATTTGGAAAAACACTTACATTCCATGACATCACAACAACCTCAATAGTTTGAGTGCATCCATCTTCATCCATCATCATGAATACCACAAGTGTGCCTAATGTTACACAAGGTAATGTGAACCAATTGCCTCAAGTAGGACAACAGGGGAAAGTTAACACTCTCATGCCAAGTCAACCCTTAGCAAGTGGTTCCAACAACCCCATCGCTACATAAAAACAAGTGGTTACCCAAAATAATCAAGTCAATCCACCATCCATTATCAACCCATCTCAAAACAACCCCTTGGTCATGAATCCTATCAATATAGGTAATACCTTTGATACATCCCTAGCACAAGGAAATCCTCAAGACATGGGACAAGGAAACCTTTTTAATTAATGGACTCAAGGTCCTAGTGTGTCGTTCCCATCACACAATCTAATGGCACCGTCCTCATCATTCCCCATGGTTCCCTTCACCATGCAAAATCAAAAGGGACCTCAAACTTACATTCCTCCAGCCCAATCCACTATCTTACAAGGAATGTTGAACCAAGGGAATCCCCAACCTCTCATCACTAATCTACTACCCACACAAAATATCAACACCCAAAACCCATCACAAATGTCCCAACAATAAAACAATCCTACATTGCAAGCACATGACTTAGCTTTATAGCAAGCACATCAAGCTTATCAACAGGATGCCTAACAACAACAAGCACAACAAGCCACCTTAGTAGCACAACAACAATAGCAAGCACAACAAGTTGCCTTAGCAGTGCAACAATAAAAGAAAGCACAACAAGCCACCTTAGTAGTACAATAATGACAGTAACAACAAAAAGCAACCCTAATCCAGAGGATCTTCATCAAAAATTTAAGTTTCTCATTTTTCTCCAGAAATAACATCATCAGAAAGAGGCCAAAATTGTAACTCCAATGCAACTCGAATGGAGTCAAATAGAGCCATGAAGTCAAAGATATGCTCGGTCAAACATTGGTCAACCTAGGACCTAGGACAAAGAAAAAAAGGGTCAAAATTTGACATCATCAAAACTATTCAAAGTCAACATCATCGTGAAGAGATCATCAAGAGCTTTCCAACGATGTTTGTTTTGTGCGAATTGGAGTTCGTTTGCATCGGCTACAACCAACCAAAGTTCATAGAGAAGGTTGACTTTTGACCGTACATCAGCATGTTGACTTGTTAGTCTATACAGTACAGGATAGTGACATGGACCACCCAGAATTTGACATGTGGCATCTACATCAACTTGTATAAACCAATTATTAGAGGCCATGTGGCATCTGTACAACACGTCATCGGCCCAGTTAGCACACATCATTGGCATCATCAATAGCTTCGTCAGCAGACACGTCAGTGACATTAGTGAATTAGGCTTCATCACATGGCACTCTGATGTATGCCACATGGTCACCTTGTTTTCCTCTAGTGCATAGTTGGTTTGTTTGTTAAAAATTTGGTGGGGGGATTCGATCCCCCCACCTCCTACATCCGAGAACCCTGGCAGACCGCTAGACCATGTGATGCTCACTCAACAATATATGGTCAGTGGTTTATTTTGTTGAATAAAAGTGGGAGGATTGGTTTAAAAATGACTAGCGGGGGTTGAACTAGTGACCCCCGATTGACCAAAATGACTAATGGCCTTTGCTCCATTCAACGGCTTTGTAACATATTGGGGGCCAGTTGTTTTTTACAACTATTTGGAGATTAAATACCCATTAAATAAACAAATCCCTCAAAAATAAAAAACAATCAAACTCCTTAAAGGTTAAAAATACAAACCTCCTGCAACAATAAATCCTGAATAAAATATTGAAAGGGCTAAAATAATATTTTTAAAAGATTATAAAGATTATTAAAGGAGATATGATAAGGGAGTTAGTGATTTTTATGTAAATAAGGGGGATTTTTCAAATATTTTTTCTATGTAAAGGGGATATTGGGAATATTTTAAAATCACATGGTTATGAACCAAATTGAGAAAATTTCTTGTATAAAAAGGGGGGTTTAGAGGCTTAGGGACATTCATTCAGGTGTTGAAGACTTAAGAGAATTTTGGAGAGATGAATTGCTAATCCTGTACATCGAGAGAATGCTATAATTTCATCGTACTTGAAGGGAAAAGCTTGTAAATAGATGTAATGCTGAATTTCTAAAGATTTTAATTGAATCGGTCTACTCTTTGGGGACGGCCTTGGAGACGTAGTCGTCCTTATGATGAACTTCATTATCAAGCTATTTCCATTCTCTCTTTCTTGTCTCTCATTCTGAATTCTATCTTTTCATTATTTTGTTAATTCAATTATGTTGTGTTAATTTCCTTATTGTAAGTTGGAATTGAAACCGTAATTGTAATGCATTCTTGAAGAAAACTTCTTAGATCCATTAAACAGATCAAATTGGTATCAGAGCTATGTTTTGACTAGTATTGCAGAACTGAATGCTTACATGCTTGAAGCTTCAACAAGGCGAAGGAAAACTTGAAGAATATAATCCTGAGATTGGAAGACGAAGAGCTCATCCACGAACACAAATGGAAGATCCAAACAATGGACAAAGTTTGAAGCTTGATGAGAAGGGTTTTTAGAAGGATTTTTTTGACATGAAGTCCATGGTCGAAGTCTTATTCCAGGAGAGGCAAGAAAGGATGTAGAGACATGAAGCTCATGTAGGCAAAGGAAAGAAATCAAGAGATGATCATGAGCCTCCGAAGACACCTCCCTCTTCTCCTTATCCTCCCTCTTCTTCATCTTCTCCTTCTTCTACTCATTCTATGCCTTTTAATCCTTTTAAGGGTGTGCATAAGCCTTGAATTAAATTGGATGTAAAATTTGACTTACCAAAGTATTGTGGTGAATTAAATGTTGAAAAATTACATGAATGGATTCAACAAGTTGAAGTCTATTGTAGATTCCAAAACATCTTAGATGATGTTGATAGGATCTAACTTGCTACTCTTTGGTTAGGGTGTACAACTCTAACTTGGTGGGAGAGTAGGACAAGGGAAAATTTTTCCCATCATGGTAAAGTCAACTTGTCCTGGATAGAATTTGTAAGTTCTCTTAAAAATAAATTCTATCCCTTAGGCTACATGCAATAGTTAATGATGAACTGGCAGATGTTTAGGCAAGGGAAAGGTTAGTCCATTCAAGAGTACACTCATGAATTTCGTAAAAGGTCTATTAAATTAGATGTTCCTTTGTACACCCAAGATACTTTGTTGAAGTACATAGGAGGTCTTCATTCCTACCTTAGACATTCTATTTTGGTTTTGAATCCCAATAGCCTAGATGAAGTTTGTGTCCAAGCTACCCACTTAGAATTTAGAGGTAAGGGATCATTCATTGATAAGTTTGATGAAAAACCATCTAAGTCTGAGGGGAAACCTAAGGGTAAAGACCAAGGTAAAGGTAAATGAAAGAAGAAAACTACGGTGAAGAAAGAGGGTGAAAAAATGACATGCTCACATTGTAAGAAAGAGGGGCATGATGAATCGAGGTGCTGGAAATTGCATCTAGAGTCAAGGCCAAAAAGATTTGGAGGCAATAAAAGAAAACAAAAGAATAATGATTCTATTGTTCAACATGATCTTGGATTTGATTCCAAAGATGAGACAAAGATTGTTGCTACCGAGATCCAATGTAAAGGGAAAGGTATAATTATTTCTTTTGATGCGATTATTTCTAATGCAAGTAAAGTATCCACTCCTAAAGTTGATAAACAATGGAATGAATTGTTTCACATTCGTGTGGTAACTAAACACACAAAGATTGATACACTATTTGATTCAGGCTCTCAAGTCAACTTGATTTCTAAAGAGGTTGTTAAGAAATTGAATCTAAATACTACTCCTCATCCTAAGCCCTATCTTCTTGGATGGGTATGTAATGATGCATAGTTGCAGGTGACAAAATAGTGCAAATTGTGTTTTGCCATTAATACTAATTTCATTGATGAAGTAGAAGTAGATGTTGTACCTCTAGATATTTGTGGGCTTGTGTTAGGGAGTCCTTATTTGTATGATATAAAGGAAATATTTTACAGGGGGGAGAAAAAGTATCATATTTTTAAAGATGGGGTAGAATATATTGTACATGCACTTAAGGTCAAGACTAATCTCACACTAGTTAATGTTGGTCAAATGAAAAGTTTAGTCAACTCTAGTAAGAACTTTGCGTTAATGCTTGTAAAGGCCAAAGAAGAAGATAAATTTGAGGCATTTAAGGGGTGTGACCCAAAACATAAGGTTGACATGGTCAAAATTATTTCTACTTATGATGACTTGTTTCAAGAACCAAAGGGGTTGCCACCTAAGAGGGAAATACAAAGTGAAATCTAGTTGTAGTAGGATGTGCCATTGCCTAACATCAGCTTGTACCATGGACTTTATGAATGGTTGGTTATGCCCTTTGGGCTTTGTAATGCACTTGCCACATTCATGAGAGTCATGAACGATGTCTTTCATCCTTTTATTGATTATTTTGTCATTGTCTATCTAGATGATATTCTTATATTTAGAAAATATTGGGATGATCATGTAAGTCATGTAAAGAATTTTTTTGATGTTTTGAGAAAAGAAAAACTCTATGTAAAGATGTCTAAGTGTGATTTTGCAAAGAAATCTCTAGTGTACTTAGGCTATGTTGTAGGGAATGGTCAATTGAAAGTAGACCTTATGAAGGTCAAAGCTATTGTAAACTGGCCTAAGCCAAGTATTGTAACAAAAGTTAGAAGTTTCTTAGGTGCAGTCCAGTACTGGAGAAAGTTCATTGCAAAATTCTCCTACATTGTATCACCGTTGCATGTGTTGAAAAGTATGAAGAAAACTTTTCAATGGGGAGGTCCACAATAGAAGGCTCTCAACACTTTGAAGGAAAAGTTGAGCACTGCGCTAGTTCTAGCTTTACTAGATCTACATCAGCCATTTGAGATTGAGACTGATGCAAGCGGGTTTTCCATGGGAGTTGTTCTCATACAAGGAGGTAAACCAATTTGCTACCACTTTGAAACCTTTTTAGGAGCAGTAAGTAACTATCCTACTTATGAAAAGGAACTCTATGCTTTAGTTCAGAGTGTTAAAAAATGGAAACATTACATAATGGGGAAAGAAATTGTAATCCACACTCATCACCAACCACTACAATACTTGCACTCACAATCTAAACTACAACAAAGTAGGCAATTCAGATGGATGTGATTTTTGCAACAGTTTCACTTGGTAATTGTAGACACATAAAATATACTAATTGACATTGTGCATCTGATCCCGACTACTAACATCATTTCTTCCTAAATCATCCCTCGGTCTAACCATTTAATCAAATCTCCTTATCTGATTAAATTCATCAGCTTTAATCACTTAATTAAATAAATCATTTTGTCTAATTAAGTCACTCCCTCTTGTTAATTAAATCAATTCATCTGATCTAATTATCCCTATTTAATTAAATAATTAATTTTATTTGATTAAATATCTAAAGTCTATCCATTAAATTAAATTAATTGAAACCTTATTTGATTTAAATAAATCCATAAATTTGAGTCAAATGGGTCACATCATCTAACCTCTCTCATTAAATTAATTAACCCTTGATTAATTTAATCTCATCTCATGTCCCATCCTCTAGATAATGCAAGTTGCACATGAAAATAGATTTAATTCATTTATTAAATCTCTATTTTCCTCACAAGGCATCTTTTGGAATATTCTCTCAATTTGAATTCAAAAATTCCAAGTCAACATGTACATCCAACAAGGCAATAACTTCATCTTATATGTCCTTTTCCTTGAGCCAAGTGGCATTTATTGCATTTTCCCTTCCCTCTTGCAAGTCATTTCAATAAATTTGAATTTCAAATTTTTGCATTTATTGGCACAATCCCCAAATCTTGCACATCCTTCATCCATTCATAGATTGACAAGTGGCATCATTCCATTGGATGAATGTTAGTCCCACATTGCTCAAATTTGGACATTCATCCATCTTGTAACTCTATAAATAAAGAGCTCATATCTTCATTTTACTATCCACAAATTATGTAAAGTTACCGTGTTCAAATATCCATCAAATTTCATCAATCATTCTTGAATCATAGTTAGGTTATGCAGATTTTAGCTTGGAGCACTCTTCAACATCAACAAAGTGGATCAAATCTTCATCAACACATCAAGTTTGCATCTTAGGGATTGGGAAAGGGCCAATTTTCACATCAAATTGGCACCAATTCCCCCATGGGATCATGTGTTTTCTTTTCTAATTAGGATTTAATCTTTGTTTTGTCATTTTCATTGTGTTCTTCACTATTTTCTTCCTAATTTGAATGTTGTAAATGGATTTCATGTGGAATCCTTGTTTTAGCTTGCAATTCCTTGTTTAACTTGTTTACTCATGTTGTTTTGTAGGTACTAGGATTGGGGTTCACATAGTAATTAAGTATAAAAAGGGTGCTTGTAACAAAGTAGCAGATATGCTTTCTAGGCCTCTTGTTATGAACTCATTGATTATACTTAAAGGTAGTTCCATGGTGCATGAAAGCTTTTAGGAACAATATACTAATGGTGAAAATTTTAAGGATATTTATTCAGCTTTAATTACAGGAAAACAGATAGAAGAGAAAGATTATTATGTGCAGGATAAACTTTTGTATCATTTGGACAAGCTGTGTTTTGGAATATGAACAAGAACATGTAATCCATGAAGCTCACACCTCTTTGATTTCAGGACATTTTGGGGTAAGTAAAATAGTTACTCAATTGCAAAATTACTATTACTGGCCTAAAATGCAAGAAACTGTCACTAAATACATTAAGGGTTGTATTATGTGTGCAACTAGGAAACCAAGTAACAAAAAACTGGGGTTGTACACACCATTACTTGTTCCATCCCATCCATGGAAAAGTGTGTCTGTGGATTTTGTTTGGGGTTTACCTATGTCTAGGAAGGGCCATGACTATCTTTATGTAGTATTTGATCGGTTCAACAAGATGTGTATTTTAATGCCATGTAAAAATCAAGTCACTATTGAACTAACAAATAAAATGTACTTTTAATTTCTATGGGTTCATTTTGGGTTACCTACTTTTATTGTATCGGATTGAGATTCTCGATTCTTAGGGGAATTTTGGTCAGCTTTGTGGGGACTCATGGACACTAGACTAAAGAAGAGTACAACCTTCCATCTATAGACTGACAAATAGATAGAGGTAGTGAACAAGATAGTTGTGCATCTACTTAGAGGCTACTGTAGCAAACATCCTAAGTTTTGGGATGAGAGTCTTCATTTTCTGCAGCATGCTTACAACCATTCAACACACTCTTCTATAGAGAGGTCTCCTTTTGAGACTTTTTTTGGTTATTTTACCAAAACACTGATGGATTTTTCTTTTGGGAAGGATGATGTTGAAGATGAATGCCACAATGTAGAAAGAGCTTTAAAGTTCATCCAGAAAGTCCAAGCCATCCATCAAGTAGTGGAAGAACAATTGGAAAAGAGCCAAGCCAAATACAAGGCTCAACATGATAAACATGCACTGATCATCATTTTCAAGTCGGTGACCACATTTGGTTACATATCAACAAGGAAAGAATGTAGGTTGAAGGGAGGAAGCTCAAGCTAATTTCATATGGTCCCTTTGAGTTCTTGGAAAAGATTGGAACCAATGCTTTTCACCTCAATCTTCCTCCATACATGCACACCTATTCAGTGAACATGATAGTTGTGCATCTACTTAGAGGCTACTGCAGCAAACATCCTAAGTTGTGGGATGAGAGTCTTCATTATGTGTAGCATGCTTACAACCATGCAGCACACTCTTCTACAAAGAGGTCTCCTTTTGAGACTTTTTTGGGTTATTTTCCCAAAACACTGATGGATTTTTCTTTTGGGAAGGATGATGTTGAAGATGATGCCACATTGTAGAAAGGGATTTAAATTTCATCCAAAAAGTCCATGCCATCCATCAAGTAGTGGAAGCACAATTGGAAAAGAGCCAAGCCAAATACAAGGCTTGACATGATAAACATTGCACCTATCATCATTTTCAAGTCGGTGATCGCATTTGGTTACATATCAAAAAGGAAAGAATGCAGGGTGAAGGGAGGAAGATCAAGCTAATTTTGTATGGTCCTTTTGAGATCTTGGAAAAGATTGGAACCAATGCTTTTCACCTCAATCTTCCTCCATACATGCACATCTATTCAGTTGTCAACATTGAAAACTTAAAGTTGTATGAGGCTCCAATGATATTGGATGAAGACACAACCATTCAGGTTCCATCAATTGATGATCTTTCACTAGAGTACATGTCAGAGTTTCCAGAAGATGTCATCCTAGATAGGAAAAACTAGGACTTCACAAAGAGGAGTAGTTGAGTACCTCAGAGTGGGATTGATCTGGAGGATCTTCTTCAAAAATTGAAGTTTCTCATTTTTCTCCAGAAATGGCATCATCAAAAAGAGGTCAAAATTATAACTCCAACACAACTTGAACAGAGTCAAATGGAGCTATGGAGTGCAAGATATGCTCGATCAAACCTTGGTCAACCTAGGACCCAAGATAGAGAAAAAAAGGTCAAAAATTGATGTATTCAAAACTAGTCAAATTCAACATCATCATGAAGAGCTCATGGAGAGCTTTCCAACGATGTTCATTTTGCATGAATCAGAGTCCGTTTGTACCGACTACAACTAGTCAAAGTTCACATAGAAGGTTGACTTTTGACCTTACGTCAGCATGCTGACTTGTTAGTCTGTATGATACGAGAAAGTGACATGGACCACCCAAAATCTAACATGTGGCATCTGTGTCAGCTTGTATGGACCAATCATCAGAGGCCATGTGGCATCTGTACGACACATCATCAACCTATTCAGCACACGTCATCGACATCGTTAGTGGACACATCAACAACTTCATCAGTAGACATGTCGGTGGCATTGACAAATCAAGCTTCACCACATGGTAGATCCGTGGTATGCCACACGGTCTTCTTGTTTTCCTTTCATGCATAGTTGGTTTGTTTGTTAAAAATTTGTTGGGGGGATTTGATCCCCCCATTGCTTGCATCCGAGAAACCTGAAAAACCACTAGACCACGCAATGCTCGCTCAACGATATATGGTCAGTGGTTTATTTTGTTGAATAAAAGTGGAAGGATTGGTTTAAAAATGACTGGCGGGGGTCGAACCAGTGACCCCCAACTGACTATTTGGAGACTGAATATCCCTTAAATAAACAAATTCTTCTAAAATAAAAATAATCAAACTCCTTAAAGGTTAAAAATGAAAACCTCCTGCAACAATAAAGCCCGAATAAAGTATTGAAAGGGCTAAAATACTATTTTTAAAAGATTATAAAGATTATTAAAGGAGATATGATAAGGGAGTGATTTTTATGTAAATAAGGGGGATTTTTCAATTGTTTTTTCTATGTAAAGGGGATATTGGGAATATTTGAAAATCATTTGGTTATGAACCAAATTGAGCAAATTTCTTGTATAAAAAGGGGGGCTTAGAGGCTTAGGGACATTCATTCAGGTGTTGAAGACTAAAGAGAATTTTGGAGAGATGAATTTTTGATCCTGTACATTGGGAGAATGTTGGAATTTCATCATTCTTGAAGGGAAAAGCTTGTAAATAGATGTAATGCCGAATTTCTGAAGATTTTAATTGGATTGGTCTACTCTTTAGGGAGGAGCCTGGAGACGTAGTCATTCTTATAATGAACTCTATTATCAAGTTGTTTGCATTCTCTCTTTCTTGTTTCTCATTCTAAATTATTTCTTTTTGTTATGTTGTTAATTCAATTATGTTATTTGTTAATTTATTTTTTGTAAGTTGGAATTGAAACCATAATTGTAATGCATTCTTGAAGCAAACATCTTAGATCCGTTAAATAGATCAAGCCCTAGCAGCCCAACAAGTCCAATAGTATGCCCAACAACAACAATTGATCATGCAAAAACAACGTTCCTACATAACCCTCAAGAAAACATCATCAATCAAAACACGTTAGGAACATATACACACACACAATCATCACCTTATCCTACACCGCCATATACACCATGCAACACCTTATCATATCATAACTCATCCATCATCCTAGCATATGTTCCTCCACCAAACCCTCAAGATGATCTAGCATCACAACTTAAGGCATTATCACAAGAAATGTTGGATTTCTAGATGGTAAAGATGAAGAAGCCCCATACACATAAATTATGTCCATATCCATTTGATCGAAACATTACAATGGTACCTTTTCCTCTTAGATTTGAGGTCCCTAAATTTGATAAGTACAAAGGGAGAGGAAATCTTGTGAACCATGTCAATAAATTCAATGTCATGTGCATGGAGGTGGCCTATAATGATTCCTACTTAATGCGCCCCTTCCCATGAAGTTTAATAGGTCCTAGCATGGATTGGTTTTCACAGTTACCTCCAAGCATTAAAACCTTCCAAGAAATAATTGATAGATTCATAGATCACTTCTCTTTCAATCTTGACATGGATTCGAGCTTAGAAAAGATATACACACTCAAGCAGAACAAAGGGGAATGCTTTTATAATTTCCTACAAAGGTGGAAATAAAGAGCTAGCAATAGCAAGTGGACCATTCCTAATGAACAAAAAGTGGGGATTATCATAGAAAATTTTGATCTAGATCTATCCTTCCACTTAAAGATGCAATGCATTACCTCTTATGATGAGCTTGTCCCTAGAGACCTTAACATTGAGAAAGCCCTAATCTCATAGGGAAACACACAAGTATATAGAGACAACCACCCCTCCACTAGTTTTAATGACAAGCCTCACTATTGGTTCAAGAAAAAAATGTTGCTAG
>VDFB02124670.1:0-30997 GCA_007258455.2 Sequoia sempervirens | reverse complement strand
AAGAACTCTAACCAAGATGCGCCGGCGAACGACGAGCATGTGGTCAGAGGATCCCTACAATCTAATATATTGAAAGCACACTCGACACCAAGTATGTGCTGCTCAATCCAATACAGAAATGAGGCGACCATATGGCGGAGATAACAGAAATTACAATGCTGGAAAGAGAAATAAACTAGAATGCTGAAAGACACTCGACACCCAGAATGTGCTTTCTAACCCGAAGTGGGAAAGGAGCTACCATAGGGCGGAGATAAAGAAATACATTTGCAATTACTGAATGTAGATAAGCAATTACAAATCAGAAATGAGCAAGATTAATAACCGCTGCCAGTTCTACTGTCAGCTTACAATATGAAGAGCATTCGCCTGCCAAGAGCCTATGAATATATCAGATTAGCATTACATCATATTAAAGAACTCTCCTTTGCTTAAACAAAGATGCCGAGAACAATAGCTTCTCACAGAGACCAAAGATGAATTCTGATTTTTAACAGATCTGCACTTTCATATAATAACCAGCAACCTATTGACTGACATAAATGATCATAACTCTCTCATAGATCATCCGATTGACAAGAAATGAAATGCAATATTCCCTAATGACAAAGGCGCCCAAGATTGCAACCCAAAACAAACCCCAAAGTCTCTATTTAATTTATGCACGAAATTCAATGCAAGTACAGATGGTACGGCCCAGCAAGAGGGCGATTTGACTTTAAAAATTAAATGCTTCTCCAAAAAATCTGAAACTTAAGGAAACAGTTCGCCCTTCACAGACAGATAGATCTAGCCAATACCCAGAATGATATTTTTGTATTTTTTTGACTTATGAATGAAAAGACAATCTGCTGTAATAAAAAATGCAATTCTAGAAAACCTCTAATATGCATAATCTAGACTAGAAAGCTACAATCTGATTACAATGCACAAAACCCAATGCAAACTCACTTACTATACTATTTCACCACTAGTCGCTATCTTCCAAGCGAGAAGCAATGCCTAGCTAGGAGGCTTACATTCCTCGAAGCAATCCCAGAGCCAAACCGGCAGCATAACATTCCTGTAGACAAAAGATAATGAAAAGAGAACCAAAGGCTTCCTTTTATAATTTGCTGTTGACCTTCTCGAAACCCTAATCTTCTTTTCAGAGTCAAACCCTAATCCTCCAATAGAATGGCGTCCCTTTCTTCAAAGCTTCAATTTGACTTTTTAATTAAATTCAATCACTTGATATTGGCGTCCCATCTTAAGGCTTTAATTCAACCTTAATTTATAAATTAACTTAATGATGGCGCCACCCTCAAAGACCACCTTTTAAAACAACATTAAGTCAATCGACTAGGCCAAGGGGTAATATAACATTAAAATATAACGTTATTTAAGTGAATTGAACTTATCTCTCCGAAACCGCATCCCAAAGCCAAAATCTGAATAAACCAATTGAGTTGAATGAAGAGGAAAGTCAACTGTGTCGAGACCAGGAGGACCACTGCTAGAAATAAAATTTACTAAAAATAGTAAAATCTAGAAAATGCTCAGAAATCCAAGAGAAACATATCACTGCGAAGCCCACATAAAACCCAGAAGGAATCTATAGTTCAATCAGCAATTCACGAGCAAATGCAACCTCCATACAAGAAACCCTAATCAAACCGTCTGAGTAGCCTACGGGTCTCTAGAATAGGCCAACGGTCATCTGAGAAGATCATGCTCGAGAAGGGGATATTACAACTTCTCGATTATTACAAAATCAATAAGGCGATGACAAAGGTCCTAGCGACACAGTCGGAATAAAACAGAAGCTGCTAGTTAGCCCCGGAATATGGAGACTTGTCCTGCTTGACTTGGCACTCATGGAGGTTTCAGCCTGTAATGTTTGAGGCACATATTTCCAATAGATTAGAGGTGGTGCAACATTTAGTGATTCATGTTCTATTGTGGATTGGTGTACCTATGCACTATCACGAGGAGGGACACTTGATTCACACGTCAGTAGGTTATTTTGGTTGGTTGAGGAGGGCATAGTGGGAGAAAAAATGGAATGTCAAACAATTAGAGATTCTTCAAAGATGCATTCAGTTTGAAGCTCATATGTGAGTGCATGGACCATATGGACACGAGAGATGGCTTATTTTTGCTAGAATTATATTTAGTGTGAGTCAAGTGAATGGGTAGATACATGGATTCCATAGTACCTAACCCCTTTATCTATAGCACAATCCTCATTACAAGATGTAATGGAAATTTCAATTGACTACAATCATCTTTCAGATCTTGTACAACCAGGACATGTCTATGCAGTTGTAGCATCGTAGGGGAATGAAGAGGGATCAAACTATTGGTTGACACGATGTGTACAGGGAAAGAAAAAGCTAACACAACTAATGATAGATGATGATGGCTTCATGTATCCTACAGGTTCAATTTTTGTTTCTCGAACTTGGTTGCATTACCATTTCACCATCATTTAGGTTGTCTACAATAATATAGATTTGTTATTCTAAGGATATTTAGATGTTGATAAAAAAGTTATGATCACACAGGTTCAGTTGTTGTTTTTAGAACTTGGTTGTGAACATATATGATTAGAAAGAATGACGTACCTACATTTGAAGACTATAAGATACACAAAACCATTCTGATGTATTCACACCTTGTTATAGCAACAAATGTTAAGTTATTGAGACATCATGCCAGACCAAAAACAAAAAAACTATGGACAATTAGTAGTGTTGATCATGAAGCATTACTAGAAACTCTGAAGGTAAGAGATGACCCTGTAGGGACAATTGAGTAGTGGATCATTTGTTGTATGGGACAAGTATGATATTATTCATCACATTTTGATATTGTTTATCTACTAAAGTTCATTATTTAGGTTGTTTAGAATAATATAGATCGGTTATTCTAAGCATCTTTTATAGTTTTCATTGCCAATTCATCATCATTTAGGTTGTTTAGAATAATATAGATTTGTTAGTCTAAGCATCTTTTCTATTGTGACGATATAGATATCTCATTTGAAGTATATTGCAATATTCCTAACACGATAGATCATGGACCTGCTACAACAATAGCCAACTCTGATTGTTTGGGAGAGGTATGAGACATATTAGAATATTATAGATTGGTTATTCTAAGCATCTTTTATAGTTTGCATTACCATTTCATCATCATTCAGGATGTTTAGAATAATATAGATTTGTTAGTCTAAGCATCTTTTCTATTGTGACAATATAGATTTCTCATTTGAAGTATATTGTGATGTTCGTAGCACGATAGATCATGGACTTGTTGCAACAATAGCTAGCTCTAATTCTTTGGGAGAGGTATGCGAGCGATTAGAATAATATAGATTTGTTATTCTAAACATCTTTTATAGTTTGCATTACCATTTCATCATCAATTAGGTCATTTAGAATAATATAGATCTTTTATTCTAAGCATCTTTTCTATTGTACATAATTTGATTGCTACCTTAGTGGTTTGTATAGGTGGTTCACTCTAGAATGTCAACATGCTACTCTTGTGGAAGAGTGTACCAACCACGAAGGAAATGCAAGCTCTATTTCCTTCCCCTACTAGGAAATGACTATGTATTAGGGTCGTTTGTTGTATGCTTACGTGGCATTTTGTAAATCCTATATTTGATAACAATTATTGAATGATAATATCATGCATATTGTGTACACTTTGTGTATTCAAGTGTATACTTTACAACTTATGTGTATACTTCATCAATTATGACTATTGCAATGTATACTTTATGACTTATATGTTTTAAAGTGTATACTTTATATTCATATGTGTAGCTCACAACTTAAGTGTATTTGAGTAAATGAATCACTTTTTGACTTACTGACAAGGAAAAAAAAAACCCTAAACCCCTTTGCACCTTTACATCACATCCATCTGACCCTTTGCATGGAGAGTCTATAGGCATCATAGTTTCCAAGAAATAGCCCTTTAAAGAGTGTTGTCTGGACGTGTTGGAATAGTCTGTTTGGTCCTACGAGTTGCAGAACGAAAGTTGCACCATTTTGCAACTTTACATTACTTGCATCTGACAACTTTTTCTTCAACTGAAAAATGGTCACTATGGGAAAATGCCTCTGAGATAGAAAAATACAAGAGATATTATTATAGAGGGTCCCAACACAATCCCATATGCTCAAACAAAGAGTTTTTAGGTGTCACGGTTTTCGAGAAATAACCCTCAAAGATTGTTGCTTTTTAGCACTTTGCACTCTTAAGGGAAATCGTCGGTCCAATGTAGCTCAGAGAGTTTCAGAGTATTTGGGTACAAAAGATGACCATCCCTAGTGTAAACATACCCATCCGAATGTGTTGGAACAATCTGTTTGGTCCTATGAGTTGCAGAACGAAAAGTTGCACCACTTTGCAACTTTACACTGCTTGCATCTGACAACTTTTTCCTCAATTGAAAACTGGTCACCGCAGGAAAAATCCTTTGAGATAGAAAAATATGAGAGAGGTTATTGTAGAGGGTCCCAACATGATCCCATAGCCTCACACAGAGAGACTATAGGCATCACAGTTTCTGAGAAATAGCCCTTCAAAGATTGTTTCCTTTTAGCACTTTAGACTCTTAAGGGAAATCGCCTGTCCAATGTAGCTCGAAGAGATTCAAAGTATTTGGGTGCAAAAGAGAACCATACCTAGCATAAAAGTACTCATCTAGATGTGTTGGAACAGTCTGTTTGGTCCTACGAGTTGTAGAACGAAAGTTGCACCACTTTGCATCTGACAACTTTTTCCTCAACTGAAAACTGGTCACTGCGGGAAAACGCCTCCAAGATAGAAAAATTTGAGATAGGTTATTGTAGAGGGTCCCAAAACAATCCCATAGCCTCAAATGGAGAGTCTGTAGGCATCACGGTTTTCAAGAAACAACACTTCAAAGATTGTTTCCTTTTAGCACTTTGGACTCTTAAGGGAAATCGCTAGTCCAATATAGCTCGGAGTGATTCGACATATTTGGGTGCAAAAGAGGACCATCCCTAGCGTAAAAATACTCATCTGGATGTGTTGGAACAATCTGTTTGGTCTTATGAGTTGCAGAATGAAAGTTGCACCACTTTGCAACTTTATACTGCTTGTCAAAATTGCAACTTATTGTCAAATGATGGAAGTTCAAGAAGCATCTTGTTGTAGTTCATTTGAAAACCACTGGAAGTTGTTTGTTCATGGCCCAATTAGGTAGGAATTAGATGTTAGAAGGGTTTGGGAGAGCAAGGGAGGTCAATCGAGGTTTGGGTATGATGCCCTTGATGCAAAAAGTGTGGTTTTTGAGTGAAATTGAGAGGTTTAAGGGTGTTAGCGATTGAAATTTGTTGAGGCGGTAATTTCTAAAGGTGTATTAAGCATATGAAGAATTTTATAAACATGTTTGAGGTGTTGTTTGAGTGCGATAAGTGTGGAAATGCACACTTTCAATTAACCCCCTTATAATCTAAGCAAAATGAGGGTTACATGATTGAGTGACTTATATGGTGTTTACAAGGATGATATTTGTGGAATTTGGATGTTTATAGCCTGGTGAGATACTATCCAAAGGAATCTTGGAGGGGCAACAGTTTTAAAGATGAGTTGTTTTGCAAATTTGGGCTAATTGGAGCCTTGTTCAGCGTAATAGTTCAATTTTAGTGGGGTTGTTCCAAAATAAGCACATTAGGTTTTGAGATATGTTAAATAGAAGGATAATGGGTGTCTTTCACAATCTTTTGTTTTGTGGGTTTGAGTTGATTTTGTGAGGATATTGATTCTTACTCAAGATGATTTTATACCTTTTACATGTTATTATGCTTCAATGAACATTAAGTGACATTGATTTTTATCCAGATGATTATATTACTTTCGAATGAACAATGTAACATGAAATGCATTTCATTAAGTTGTATCTACTTTTCATTTTTGTTAACTTCTTTTGAAATAAAAATCAGCTGCACACTTCATTACACGAGTTTAAAAAAACAAAATAATGTCAAATGTAAATTCATTCAACAAAGCTTGAAATCATGGGTATTCTAAAAATGAGTGTTTGATAAAAATGTATTGGTAGAAATGTATGAAAAATGTGGTACAATAGAAAAGGCAATTCATTGTTTGAAAAATCTCCTCAAAGAAATAGATGGATTACCAATTGTAATTCATAAGTTCTATTAAAATGTTATTTCATTAATCTATAACATACATTATCAATCATAACTTTAAACAATTCTAAGATAATTATACATTCCATCTTGAAAATTCAAAGTAGAAAGACATGCACACAAGAAACAAATTAGATCGAATACCAATTCTTATATATCAAACTGTAGAATAATTGTGTTTGTGCATATACAAATTTGGCATATCCCTACTTAGAACAAGTTTTACAAATTGTGGCATATATGCCATCTCAAGATCTATCAAACCCTAAGTACATGTCAATCTATATCATATCCTAACCCTATGCTGGACCATCAAAATCAAGCCTCCTCGAAGAAGGTAGATGCTCTGCAGTTTCCTGCACAATAACATTTCAAACCACAAATTAGATTATGTGAATGGTTGACAAGATAGACTAGTAAATAGAAACTTATATACCATCATTTATAAATTACAAATTTAACATCAAAATCAATATACATGTACTATATTATATCAATAATGCAATTCTTGTTTACCTCTAATCTTGCTCTCTGTTCTGCAAGATGTTTTGCATATGATTGTCCCCTAGGACGATCAGGAATCCTCCTATAAAGTAATGGTCTCTCACTCGTCACAATGCTGGGTTGAACAAAGGACTATAGCAGATAAAATAAAAAAGATACAAATTAAAATATAATTTTTGACAAATAATCATATCTACTAATCACATATCTACTCCTATCTAAACATAAATGACCCGCAATATAAAATAAACACATACTTGTTGTGATGCTATGACACTAGATGGGCTCATAGTGGATGGATCAGCTAAGATGCTTTCTTGTATAAAAAAGGACAAGAATGTAAATGCACATGCACATATAATTATAATGTCAACAATAAAAAAGATATATACCTATTGTGCAACTTCATCCAATGGGTTAGACATGGTCAACAAGGCTATATAAGAACCAGGTTGTTGCATAAAAAGACATGATTACATTAGACTATCAATATATGTAGTACATGTATTTAAACATATTAGATTTCAAAGATTAACATCTAGAATAAAAATTTAAATTATTTACCGTGTACTGATTGTCTAAGGAAAATGAAATGGTAGTATGCGTAGCCTGTTGCACTTCTGACAACTGCTCCTCTATCAACAACTGTTAACGATTCTAGCACATAAACATATATTAGTAAAATTATTCTTCATAAAATATGAAAGAATTTACATAAAACACACTATGAAATTGCTTTAAGACTTACCGGTGCTCCCATATCATCCCTGGAAGTCGATGTCTCTCCTACAAATGCTCCACTCCATGCTCTATCAACTCCTACATTTGAAATATCATGAACCTCAAAGATAGATGTGTTTATGGGAGCCTCAGTGGACCGTAAGAGAGGACCAAAACATAAATTGTTGCACGTCATGCAACGATGAGGCACACAAATATGTCCCAAAGAGGATGGTATACTAGTCGGAGCTGATGGCTATGTACTAGTGGGAGATGTTGTAGTAGGTGCACCACCATCATGCTAGGATGTATTAGGTGCAACACCATTGTGATGGGATGCACCGTCAAATGGCTGCACAACATGATGGCTCTACCTCACCAAATGATCACTCAACGAATGTAATGCATAAATTCTCATAGTCCTTGCATCTACAACAATCTCTGGGTAAGGTAGTGGAGTCAAAGTAGCAATAGGTGGAGGAGGACGAACTGGGGTGACTCGGCATGCCCTAGGTCTATCCTATGGCATCCCTCTACCAACACCCTGAAATCTCACATGTCAAAGTAATTGACATGTTTCCCTAACACAAACTCAACATATAATTTTCAGAGAAAATATTGAGGGACATCAAGGTTATTGTTGGGTGGTTTATCGAAAACCATCCACCAATGTCTCCAAAAATTATCTAATATTCCTCTATGGGTGCACCATTTAATTGAAAATTTTGGTTTCCGCACATTAACAGGCTGTCCAGTTCTTTGATCTATGAATAACTGGGCTAATTGGCCCTTTTCAATATCAAGAGCCTTCACATCATCATACGATAACCCATCAGCATAAAATTGTCTTTGTTGCTCTCGCCATTGTGCAAATCTATTATACTGAATTACCAAAGTTTGAACATTTACAATGATTGTTTCCAAAGTGTTTTTCATATGTGATAACTTTCATCGAGTGTTTCATAGATTTGACATACTTTTCTTAATTGATCTAAATTCCTATGAATAGACTTTTGTATTGTTGGCACATTTTCATTTGGAAACAATGGTTGCGGTGGAGGATTTGGAGGGTATTCATTTTCTCCAGGATTAAGGTTTTCATTTTGTGTGGGATGGTTTTCATTTTGTGCAAGGTTAGGATTTTCATTTTGATCCATTTTTAACCTGTTAATTGATAACAAATTAAAATTAACAATGGTTTTAATCTAATAAAAATTCTATCAAATATACCCTATTTTTGACTAAAATTTAAAAAAAATAAAAAAATGAATATAAATTATATAAAAATTGAAAAAATCAAACATACCTTACAAATTTGGTGATTTTTTTGGTAATTTTATCTCCCCCAAATGGATATCTAAGTCGCTCTCCTAAAACCCACATGCATGCCCTATAAAAATATAGCTCTCAGATTTTTTTTGATGCAGTATATAATGTTGAAACAAATATACGGTATAAGCGGATATATGTTTCATATTTAACTTTTAAATAAATGGTCAAGTCTGGAACCTAACCATGGTGTATTTTTTGACATATCGATTATTTAATATAAAATATATTATATTATAATATAATATATATTAATATATGTTATATTACAATATAATACACTCAATATATTGTATATAATATATATTCTATTATAATATAATATAATATATATTATAATAAATATATATTATATACAATATATATGTATTATATTATACTATATATATAATAATATATATTTATAATATAATAAGTACATATTATAGTATATATAATATATATTCTAATATATATAATATATATTATTATAATAGAATATATAATATATATAATATATATAATCTATAATATATATATTATAATATAATATATATATATATTATAATATAATATAATACATATTATATTATATATAATATATAATATATATATTATAATATAATATAATACATATTATATTATATATAATATATAATATATATTATATATAATATATAATATATATATTATAATATAATATATATATTATATATAATAATATAATATGTATATTATTATAATATAATATATATATTATATTAATTTAATATTATATAATATTATAATATAATATATGTATTATATTATATATAATAATACATACATTATATTATAATATAATAATATAATATTATATTATATAATATGACCTCTAGGGTTTTAATTATAACTCCAAATTATGGATATACGTTCATGGCGGATGTCATTTTATAATGGATATTCGTTCTAGGATTTACAGACCCGACCATATAATATCAATATAATATAATATATTATAATAATATTATATTATATTATATTATAATATAATATTTATCATATAATACTATATTGATATTATATTATATTATATAATATGACCTCTCGGGTTTTTTTAATTATAACACAAATAACGGATATCCATTTTTTAATTACAAACTTTTTAATAAAATGGTTGGGTCTGGGACTGGAGAATATTTAACTACGCCTATTCTTTTTTAATTTTTAATATTTAATATAATATAATATATACTAATTTTAATACAATACACATATTATAAATAATATAATACATATTATTATATATAATATAATACAATATCAATATAATATAATATAATATAATATAATATAATATAATATAATATAATATAATATTATAATATTATAATATATTATATTATAATATAATATTATTTAATATATTATATTATAATATATAATAATACATATATAATATTATATAATATGACCTCTCGGGTTTTTTTTTAATTATAACACAAATAACAGATATGAACATTATATAGAATATAATACTTGGTTGGGTCGGACCCGACACAATTATAAATTCTACCTTAAACGAAATGGATATCCGTTCGTAATGGATATCCATTTTGGTTCGGTATTACTAAACCAAAATGAATATTGTAATTTGGCCTACAAAAAGTCAAAGGCATGAATTTCACGTTTTTGGATGTGTTAAAAACGCCTTTTTTTCACATCACCACTTTTTGGAGCCCCATGATCTTGCACAAACCCTTAAATATTTGGAATAAAGTGCATTTTAAATAAATAACATTTTGAAAATAACAAAAGATGAAAAGTGTTTTTATGTTTACTCAATTGAACAATTATATAAATTTATTCTAAATAAATAAAAAAAGAATAAGAAAAAATAAATAAATAAATATATATATATATAAAATTATAAATCAGATTACAATATACCTATAAGAGTGAAGTGCCCTTTTATTTTCAAAAATTCATGAATCTAATAAACTATGTATAGTGATAAACTTGTAAATTTGAAAGAATCACATGTATATGCATCTTAACCAAATAATGATAGTAAATTTTCATTTGTTAAATAGATGGAGGAAATGGATTTTAATTTTTTAAATTATCCCAAAATATACATGTATTTTATATGTTTAAATATAATATATTAGATGATATATATTACATATTTTATATTATATATATAATATAATACATGTTAAAACACACAAATATACTGAGAGGGGGGTGAATCAAACATCCCTCAAATTTATTATATTTAAAATCTATCAATCAAAAAATTATAATTGCCCTAACTAGATAGAACATTCATAACAAAAGTACACAACCACAACACCAAATATACGTGAAAAACCCAACAAGGGAAAAACCATGGTGAGAAACCTGCTTGGAGCAACTTTCCAAACTTAGCCTCACAAAATGAAACATTAGTTACAACAAGTTTTAAGGTCTTTAACCTAAGGAAGTTTACAACTCCCTGCTCAATATAACACTTATAGAATGAGGTTGCAATCTCATAATACAACACTTGATGAATCAGACAAAAGAATACCTCGACAACACCTCTGTTTCCTTCGACTCATTGCCTTCAACACTTACACTCCTCTACTTTTGGCTCATTACCTCCAGCACTTACACTTTTTCCTTTGGCTCACTACCTCCAAAACTCACATATACACTTCTGCCTTCGGCTCACTACATCCAACATACATTTATGTACACTTTTTACGACTCACTGCCTTCAACACTTTACTTATACAAATTCACATGCATCAAACATGCATCACTTTACTTCAACACTTTACTTATACTTATTCAGATTATTGCCTTCAACATACATCAAACAGTTCTCTACAAATTCACACTCATTCCTCTGCCTTCAATGCACTAATGCACTGCTTTTGACAATTACATTAATCACACATTGAACACTTGTACAACTTGATCACACATTTGATCTTTCATTTATACCTTCCACAAGTATCAAAAAGTCTCTCCTTGTCGGCAATACAAAAATGTATAAATATGAAACGTTCAACAATCATATTGAGTTTACTTCAAATTATCTGCGAGAAAGGTAAATTAAATGCAGTCCAAGCCAAGAGATAAGTAGGACCTATTTTAGCTTGAAATTTATTCTCATGCTTGTTCACACCACAAAAACATGGTGCAAACAACTTAAAGTACGAAGTCGTCCCAACAAACATTCAACACTACAAATATTAACTCCATACCGCAAATTGTACTAGAGAGACCAAATAACATCACATAGATTAAATCACAAGTGTCAAATGATATTTAAAAACATTTCCATGTCCTTTCACAACTTCATGCAACATTATGCTAGTGCAAGAAAACAGACACAAAACCAGTATCTATTGCAAACCCAAACAACAGTGTCTTAATATATAACATTGACAATTCGACTTGTATTACACTTCAATAACTGCAACTCAAATGGAAACAATAGATAAACATGTTAAATTCATCCTCCAAATCGTAAGACCACAATAGCAACTGTAGAGAAATGAAAAGAATTAATGTGAACCTTCCATGATTGCAACAACATAGTCTTCACTTTGCTATCTCAAGAAACTTTCAAGTGGTGACTTCTATTTTATGAAAACAAGAACACACATGCTTCACACATGAATTTTTCTATCCTTCAGATTGTAGAACCACATCTTCAAATGTGGAGGAATGTGGAGCATTCTTTGGAGTTTTTTAGTGCAACTTCTTGAGCCACTGACTGTAAGAGATTCTTTTATACATTTTACATCAATAGATAGTGAATACAACATTCACATAAACATTCATTTATTCATGAACAATAGGAAAGAAATGTTATAAAAAATCATGACATAATACTCTTTGACCAAGATCATGATCGCAACATATGCAACCATCCACACACTACCACACTATTGACAACAAAGGAAACACCATCAACAAACTCGATACTATTGAAATCAATGATAACAACCACAAAATACTTACAATAATCTCCTTGTCTGGCATTGATGGAAACACCAACCCGATATGCAATATCTCCCCTTTACTCTATCTCTCCCCCTTTGACATCAAGGATAAAGGTATAATGGTCTTCAAATGAAATTGCAACAACATACAAGCTCCCCTTGTTTGTACAAACTTCAACATTCTTCTACTTTCTCCCCCTGAGAGGTAGCCTTCATTAATTTAGGGATAAAAGTGTGTCTTGAATTTCTCCCCTTAGACATATGTGCCAACTATGCATCTAATTGGAAGGAGGGGTAACAACCCCTAGCTTCTTTCTGAGATACTTAAATGTATCCTTTGAAAGTGCCTTTGTGAATATGTTTGTAACTTGTTTCTTTGTGGGAACATACTCCAATCTTACTTTTTGATACACAAATTTCTCTCTTAAGAAGTGATACCTGATAGATATGTGATTGGTTCTAGCATGCATCATTGGATTCTTTGAAATATTGATAATTATTGTACTATCACATATAATTGGAATGGACTCATCATACATCACCCTGATGACACTTGGGTGCAACAAGATGTTACAACAACATATTTTTCCTTTGTTGTTGAAGGCACCAAGTCTTGCTTCTTACTGAACCAAGAGACCAATTTGTTTCCCAAAGAGAAATTTCCACCTCTGGTACTTCTTCTGTCACCAACACTACTAGCCCAATTAACATTAGTATATGCATTTAAATAAAATTCATTACCCTTTTGATACCACAATCCATAGTCTAGAGTGCTCTTCAAATATCTGAAAATCCTCTTGACAACCTTTAAATGAGTTTATTTTGGATCAACTTGAAATATTGCAACCAAATAAACCACTTGCATAATATCAGGCCTTGAAGCAGTTCAGTATAGTAGGCCCCCAATCATAGACCTATATAGAGTTTGATCAGCCCTAGGTGACACATAATCCTTACTCAAATGGTAACTAGTTACCATTGGAGTACTCACTAGTTTATAGTCTTCCATACCAAAATTATTTAACATTTTATTCGCATACTTTGTTTGAGAGATAAAGAAACCATTATTTGATTGTAAAATTTGAAGTCTAAAAAAGAATGATAAATCACCTAACATGGACATTTCAAATTCTTTTTGCATCTCTTCAGCAAAAATCTTACACATTTCATCATTAACACTAAATATTATATCATCAACATACACAACAACAATTATAATCTTTTCATCCTCCATTTTGATGTAAAAATTACTATCTGTGGCACCTTTCTTGAAGCCTTGTTGAAATATGTACTTGTCCAACCTTGCATACCAAGCCTTGGGGGCTTGTTTGAGACCATACAATGCCTTCTTAAGTCCACATACCATTTTTGGGTTTGCTAATAGTTGAAACCCATCGAGTTGTTTAATGTAAACTTCTTCTAATTCACCATTCAAGAAAGCATATTTCGCATCCATTTGATAAACTTTAATTTTTTTGTGAACAAAAAATGCAAAAAACATTCTGATAGCCTCCATTCTTGCCTCTAGAGAAAATGTTTCCTAAAATTCAATACCTTCTGCCTGTGAATATCCTTTGCATACCAATCTTGCTTTATTTCTCACAACCTCTCCATCTTCATTCAATTTATTTCTAAATATCCACTTTGTTCCAATTACATTCTTATCTGTAGGTCTTGGAACCAATTCTCAAGTCTGATTTGGCTCTTCTTCCATTGCTTGTATTTTTCCTTCATCTTTGCTAGCATCAACAAATTTTTTTGGTTCTATTCTTGACAGCAAAGAAAAGTTCACTTATTCATTTTATTTTGCAAATCTTCTTATCTGCACTCCTTCATTCTTATCTCTAATGATTTGATCTTTTGAATGATTTCTCTGGACATACTTGGATTGAGTCTTGGGGAATTTCTCTTATGTTTCCTCTTTCTGTAATCTCTTCTTCCTCTTCCTCTATGCAGGTAGATTCATCAGACCAACAATCTTCTTGCTCATGTGTGCTTTGATGTGACTCTTCATCCACTCTGACATTTGCACTTTCAACAACCTTCGCTAATATTTTATTGTAGCATTTGTATGCTTTTCTCTTAGTTGATTACCTAAGAAAGATTCCTTCATCCGATCTTGAATCAAACTTTCCTATACCTTCTTCATCTCTTTTGATAAAGCATTTGTTTCAATGGGCCCTTGATCTGTTGGTGAATTTGAATGGTTTTTAATGAGCCCACTAGGGATCAAGTCTTGTTGACTGTAAGGCTCCAACATCATAAGGGATGAGGCCAGGATCGTGCCCCAGGAAAATTTGGTAGAATGGATACCTGTTAGTCCTTGGCTCTTAGCCAAAGAGGTTCAACCCAAGAAGGCTGATGCTCCCATATCAGGTAGGTACAAAATAATTTATGGATCACCTCCATCAAAAAATAAATTAAAAATTAAAAATTAAAAAAATTCTAAAATATTTGAGATTTGTTGGTCTCCCATACTAAATCTCATAGGGAGTTTTCATTTTATCCACCCTTAGCTGACCTTTGTTCACAAAATAGTGTCATCTCTTCAACAATTCTATTCTTTCTTTCCACTACTTCATTTTACGAAGGAGTTCTAGAAGCAAAATAGTGTCTCTTTATCCCATGCTCTTTGCAAAATTCCTAGAACTCCTTGATATGAACTCACCACCTTTGTTAGACCTTAAAAACTTGATTCTAGCATTCATTTCATTCTCAACCATTGACTTAAAGATCTTAAATCTACTAAAAGCTTCATATTTTTCTTTTAAGAATGTGAAGAGGAAATTTGCTACCCTCAAGTATTAGGACAAGAAGAGTTTGCAAGGAGAAAATGGTCCTCAACCACCTTAAGGAACAAAGTTCAAGTGATAGGATAAAATGATGAGAGTTTCAAAAATAGAGAGAGTAAGTCATAAAGGTCTTCTAAACAAATTGTCGAGTTCTCAACCAAGGATGACAACACAACCAAGAACAATAACGTGAAACATAGACATTCTAACGACACATTGGTGTCTCATATAGGCCAAAAATCGAGATTATCTAAGAAAACAACAAGATGATTACTAAATTGTTCTAACTTACTAGGAAATCTTGAAAGATATGAAAATAACATTCTTCTATTTGTCATAAATATTTTATCTTGGCATTTTATCTTGCAACGTGTTTTCCTTTTGGGGATGCTACAAGGCGTCGAGACATTCATGTCTCTTCTATGTTGACCCAAAAGATTTTTCTTTATCTTTTCTTTGTCTTGCATTTTCCTTTTGGGGATGACGCAAGGCGTCGATATATTCATGTCTCTTCCATGTTGACCCAAAATATTTTTCTTTATCTTTTCATTTGTCTTGTGTTTTCCTTTTGGGGATGATGCAAGGTGTCGATACATTCATGTTTCTACCATGTTTCCCCATTTTTTTCTTTGTTTTCACTCTTTTTGTGTTATTCTTCTAGTTTTATGAGTATTTGGGGAATGATGACAGTTCTGAACTCTCTAAAAACATTGTAGCAAGAACATATTGACCCCAAATCCATAGATCCCTTATGTGTGTTTGGAGTTTCATTTTGGGGGCAACCCCTTGTTCTTTTCATGACGTAGCTTTACTTGGAAACATATGACTTTGCATAGGGATTTCCAAGCTAGCTCTCATGTCTTCTTTGTTGTTAGCATTTATCATTTGCTACTTTAAAGTAATTGCTCCCATCATGGTGTTTATCAAATTCTTTAAAGTGGGGGTATACATTGGCATTATTCTTTTGCATTTCATGTTTCATGGTGTAGTCTTCTTGCTTCATGCGATGTGTCTTTCACTTTGTGGTGACATCAGGTATGATGTCCCTCAAAAGTGTGATCTCTCTTAGCATATTAAATTCCTCTTAGTGGCTTGATGTGACACATTGCATCTCCTAAGTTGTGAATCTTTTATTCTTTGACTAGTCCTCCCTTGGAGACATTAGGCATGATGTTCCCTAGGTTGAGACCTTACATGAACTAGAAGCAAGACTCCTTTGAACGTTCCCTATATTGCATTTACAATTTCAGTTCTATGGCCACCTTGCATAACACACCTTGAATGCTTGTGGATCCATCTTGTTTTTTCATGAGTTCCAAGCATACGAATCTTTGCTTGCCTCATGAAGCTTGAAGTTTATTGTTGCATGGCACCTTATCAAAGTTATCAGGAGGTGTAACTTTGGTATAGTTGGACAAGAAGTTGATCCAAGGAATGAATTTCCCATAGCCACTCACGTGTTGTGAGCACATACCAGCCATGTGTGTATGTGTCTCGCCTCTTTGGATACTCACCCAACAGATAGCCTAGAGTTTTGTTGCCTCAGAGTGAGCATGCATTTTTTGAAAAACAACCTCGATTTGATCCACATCACAATGGACAAATGGTCAAAGCTTGATCCACCCCCTCTTTTTCTTTTGTTTTTATTTTCTCCTTGTCTTTGGCAGTGTATGCTTATGCCTTATTGCTCCTCATTTCATTTTTCATGTGTGTTCTTTTGTGCCTATGCTAGTTTGCCATAGAATCTTGATCGTGGTGGCTTGATCACCCCTCTTGATCATTGTCATCCTATCTTATCAGCATTGGTGCATTTGGACCCCTCTCAATGCGAGTTTGTCTACTTTAGTGCAAGTTTGAAGAAAGTTCATCCTCTCACTAAAGTGGGGGCTAAATGTGGCAATGGAAAAGGTATCCCTCTACTTTTTCTTGCTTGTTTGGCCCTCCTTGTTAAATTGAGCATAATGTTGCCTTGATTTAGTGTTGTAATGTGTTTGACACATTCACATTAGGTCTTGGGCCCTTATGAACTAAATGGACTTAATTGTACCTTATTTAAGGTGTTGTAAAGTGTGTTCCACACTTTCACACTTTTCTAGGGTTTTCATTATTAATTGGGATTCTTTATGCCTTATTTGGCTTATTTTACATGATCCACAAACCTTAATTAATGCATCTTTTCAAGGATAATCTTGACATAAATCAACATCCAATCATAATTCAGGTGTTTTTAGGTTATGTGGCCAAAATTTAGTGATCTAGGACTCATACACCACCTTAGGTGTATGGGTCCCACCTAGGTTTTAGAGCCTCGATCTAGATTTTGTATCATTCTAAGCATTTTTGAAAATGTGTCCCATAATTAATGCCTAATGGGAATCATATGCCACTTTTGTCATATGAGTCCCATGTGGCTCAAAATTAAATTTAATTCAAATTATTGGCAGGATTTTATTCTCCTAGATTTGATGTCGGCTTTAGTGTTGTAATTTGAAGAAATTTGGCATAAACAAGTATAAATACTAGATTCTTTCACTCATTTCTACCTAAGAATTCATGAGATCACCTAGCAAGTTGAATGAGTATCCTTATAGAAAATTGGAGTTCACAAGAGAATTCAAGTGTTTACAAGAGCATTCAAGGGTTGATTATCAAGTTTTTCGGATCATAATTCAAGTATCAAGCATCATGTCAAAGTCATCATGCATCATTTTTGTTTTGGAGCTAACAATTATGATGTAGGGTTTCATGATTCAAGCTAAATTCAATTCAAGATCTATCACATTCAAGCAAGAGTCAAGATCTACATCCATTGGAGCCTTCTCATACATGTTTGCCGCACTTTATTGCTAGGGTTTGGTGAGTTGCAATATTACACTTTTTTCATTCATCATTCTCCTTTCCTATTTCACTTTATTATAAGGTTTGATTACCAAAACGTGGTTTGACCAAGGAAAACCCCTTTCTACTAAAAAAATATTTTTTTTCCCTCTCTTTAGTGTGACGTTTGCAAATATAGGTTGAAGGCATATTGAAGAGAAAGTTTGGAGAAAGTTGTCAAAGTTGTCACCTTGCATTGGAGATCATTGAGAGACATCTACAGGTTGCAAATTAGAGATTCAGATCTAGAAATCAAGTGGAAAGGATAGAGAAAACATTGAAGAGAAGAATCAGAATTTGAATTTCTAGAAAACCCTAATTGGATTTATATGCCACTTTTGGCGTATGAGTCCCAGTATAGGAAAATTTGCAGATTTCAGGAGTTTCAATCACATCTCTGCCAGATTTTTGTTCCTGCCCAGAAACCCTAATCTACGACCAAATCGCCTAATCTAGTGTATTAGTCCCAATTAGCATTAAATTTATTGTTTTAGCATTTCAAGACTTCATTCAAGCCTCTACAGATTCCCAGGTGCACATCTCCAATCTCTCAATTTTATATTCTGAATTACATGCATTTCTAGGTCATTTAATTAAGTCTTGTAGATCATTAAGTTTCATAATTAGGTCTTGCATTTAATTAGCCTTTCCAAGCCATAGCTTGGTGGTGAACCCCTCTTTATTTTATAATTGGACCCTAAGACAACCCTATTGCAAGATCTATTTCCCCTACTTCATCATTGGATTGAGATCTCTAAGGTTTCCTTGAGTGAAACTTGAATGTGAAATAGGAACCCTATCTCCTCAAAGGTAGATTGCCCCCATCCTATTTCTTGTTGTTTCATACCCAAAAGTTAGGGAAGCAACCAATATCAAAGAGACAAAGAGGTATATACTTAGGATGAAGAAGATGCAAGTCTTTAATCCGGTATACACAATTGAGAAGAGAAGAAAGAAGAGAATTTAAGAGAGAGAGGGAGGAGCTAGAAAGGAATGAAAATTCTAAGAGGAATGGTTCCATAGGTACTCGGTCCTATTGAAGAGTTGAGAAAATGCACCATAGGCCCTCAAACCTATGGAAGGTAAACAAAAGGCTCTATAGGTCCTCAAAGCTACAAAGTTGAACAAAGAGATCTCGCAGGATGTAAGCACTTCACAAGTCCTCAAACTTGTAAAGGATGTGCCCCAGGTGCTCATTCCTGAGGGAAGCCTGATGTGACTAGCTCCATAGAGTCTAGTGGGACCTTATAGGTGCTTGGTCTTGCAAGGCAAGCTTGATGCAAAGAATCTCTATAGGTTCTCAGTTTTGTAGAGAAAGATTGATAAGATAAGCATGTGGCTACCACAAATTGCGTTGTAGGATAGTCACAAAAAAGATAGGTCTAGTCAGGTTGCCCCAAAGCTAGACACCAAGATAAAAGATATGTCTAGTCAGGCTACCCCCACTAGACGCTAGTGAATTCATTTGAAGGGGAAGCTTTCAAAGGGGGTTCCTTTACCAAGGAACCCTTCAAGACACAAAGGGGTCCATTCAAAGGAACACTCCAATTGAAATACAAATAGAAGAGAGGGGGTCCTTAAGAAGGGTGCACACCTCCAAAACAAGTTATCACTGCCCCTGACATATAGGGGAGGAGAACTATGTAAGATACTATAGAAGGGAGGTGTGAGAACCTCATGAGAAAATTATTAGAATGGACAGGATAGAGGTAGACCTCAATATCACTTGTCATGTAAAGAAGAGATAGGTGCATCAACAAATAGGAGAGTGATGACACCAAAATCAAGAAGTTATTGTATTTGGTCCTTCAAGGCCTTACATTCACTGGTGGAATGGCTAAGAACTCGATAGTATGCACAGAATAATTTTTTTCTTTATCATTCTTATGAAATTTCTTATGTGTAGGAGAAGGAAGAGTAATCAAGTGGGCTTTAAGAAGCCTCAACAAAATATACTCTTGCTCAGATAGAGGATGGGGAGTAGGAAGAAACCCTTTCTCTTGTAGAAAGGAGTCTATCTGCTCACAAGAAGAAGACTCGAAGACATAAGATAATGGCAGATGAATCAATCCGAGAGAACGACATTTAGCAAGAATCATGCCAAAATCCAATCGTGGTTTCTGTTTAGATTGTTCATTCAAGCAATCAAGCCCCAAATTATGCTTACAAAGTGCACACTCTATAGGTACCTAAATGTATTGTTTGTTACACCCACAACCCTTATGCCCATAGCCATATTTAGAGACAAGTTTGTATCCAGGGCCATAACATGTCTGTAAATCTTGAGGAGGAGGATCTTCATAGAGATCATTATTCTAGCAATGGGTATTATAATCCTCTATGGGTTCACCATCAACCTTCTTGATAGGACTTCCAGATTTAGCCTCTTTAACAAGAGTGTGATAATCTTCCTTAGAAGGGGGAGGATCAACATCAAGGACATTACAATTGTTGTTTACATTACCCCACGATGTAGAAGAATAATCATCTTTGATAGTCGGTTTGGATGATGTTATCAGAAGGTTTAAGTGGATTAGGTCAACTTTATATTTTCCAATGAAGGATTCTGTAAAGTCTAAAGAACCCCTATCATCACCAAGACATGCATTCTCTTGAGAAGAGGTAGAAGGAGCAAAATTAATATTTTTTTGCTTCAAAATGATCTTCTTTAGGGACATCTACCTCAAGAGTATCCTTTGCAACAGGTACTGTTGGAGTAGATGTCAACACATTGGAAGATACTAAAGGGATAAGAGTAGGAACAACCGAAACCTTACCAGTAGTTTCCATCTCACATAAGGGTATAGAATTGAGGTCAACCTTGATTGTGACTACTTGATTGTTACAAATGAACTTAATAGATTTATGCAAGGTAGACGAAATTGCAGGTCCATAGCATGACTCCATGGTCTACTGAGGAGAAGATTATATGGTAACTTTTCTGATATAAAATATATGAGGGTGGGTAAAGTAATGGGTCCCAAACTTAAAAGCAAGAGTATTGTGCCTAAAGGATGCTGACCAACATTATCGAATCCATGAACAACAAGAGAAGAAGCAACTAGAGAGGAAGAATCAATATTAATCTCAAGCAATAGATCAATGCTACATACATTGAGCATTGAACGATGTCAATGAGAGTATGTCTAATGTCGGTATTATTAATGTTAACTATGATCATTAGAGGGTATGTGTAATGTCCCCATTTTGGGATTACCTTAAATCTGCCTTGATTTCTTGAAGATATCCTTTTATAATGGTCTAGTGTTCATATTGCATTCTTTTTCTCCTTTTCCTGATCAATCATAGGATAGAGACATTCATAAATTTATTAATTTTTCTATCAAATAATCACAATTACTTATAAGGCTCAATAATTGCTACAAGTATCTTTATTGTATAATTGTATTATATATATATGTAATTACATACAATAATATCAATGGAGCATAACATATCAGCAATGTTATAAGATAACTAGTAGCATGCATGATTCATTATTTCCCATGCAATCAATAAAAACATAGATAACATTAAATAAATAGCATCATGTATGAATTACTATTAATTAGACTATTATTTAAATCCATGATGTATTTATCAACATCATTATTTAAATGTACAAACATTTATCTAACTTATTATTTAAATTCATAAAATACTTATCTCCTTATATTCATAAAATACTTATCTACTTTCCATCTGCCTGTATTTATAAATTTTAGATGATCTGTAGTCTATATTTTTTTCTCTTGTTTCCCATTCTATTCTGCATTTCCTTCTTCCTCCCTATACATATCTCATTCTTTTTCTTTTTATATCTTCACATTCAAATGAGAAGATGTATCTTTTTGAAAAGAGACATGTTCATTAGAAGAGACACAACCTTTTGAAATGATTGCTTCCTTTTGAAAACTAATTCCAAACCTTAAATCTAATTTTCGTTTTTATTGTTCTCTACACACTATTGATAGATCTCCTTTTTATATCTTCATTCCTTTACTCTTCTATCTTCTTCTTAAAATTTGATGTGTATTTAATATATCTTTTTTTCCATTTTTCCTCCCCTTCCCACAAACTTATTTTAGATCCTTATACCTCCACGAAGAGAGGCATCTCTTTGAATAGAGATAACCCCACAAATGGACATAACTTTTAGTTAAACATTCCTTAATGATATCTCAAATTATATTCATTTTATTATTTTATTTTGATGTGTATTATATTTTACTATTTTATTTTTAATTTATTTGTAATATTATTTATATTTATTTATGGTATTATTTACATTTATTATTTAAATATGTATATTTTAATATTTATAACATTATCTCTTAATAATTATTTGATAATTATGATAGTATTTATATGAATTTATTTTATTGTGTATTGTCGATATTTATAATTACAATATTATCTTATGATGATTGTAATTATAAATATATTAAAATGATAATATTTTCTTTTATAATTTTAATATGTATTATGTTATTCATTTTCACTTATTTGTATCTTAGAGTGTTCTAATTTTGGGGACATGATAGTATGCTTGCTTTTGTAGTTTTGGAGGTGAGAGTTCCTGTGGATAGAATTTAATATTCAGTGAATCTACATAAATATGAGCTATCGACACATTAACATCCACTAGCTTGATAGAAGAAGGCAAGAGGATCTTTTGCAAGGCTTCTTGAAGCATACCTTGATAGATCAGAGTAGATTGAAGCAAGTCCCACAGTGAGATCTTGGTCAGAGTAACATGAAGTTGCTCAAGATCATAATCACCAAGTGCTTTAGTTGTAGGTTTAGGTGTTGAAGAAGACTTGGTTGAGAAGGTGGTAAAGAAATAGGTTGATTAACATTTTGTTTATTCCTTCTAGTATTATAAGCATGGTCTACCGCTCTATAAGAGGGAACCTTAGCAAAATCAAGAGAATAAATATCAAATGGAACACCATTAATAAAATAAATCCTTTTAAGAGAAGGTCTAGTTGGAGTCAAATAAATGACCGATCTCTTAGGCCTTTGAGGGGTAGTAGAGACATAGATTACATTTATAGATTCATCACAACTACAGAGGAATCATTTGAAGAAATATGTTCAATATCCATCCTTGGAGGATCTGATGTGAGAGGAACTCCATCATTCACTAATTCATCATATCTAGAAGAGAGTACATTGGAATGAAGAGAATCATCATTCACTAATGCATCATCTTTGGAAGAGAGTGCATTGGAAAGAAGATAAGGCAGAGTAACATTAAGAAAGGTATCAATGATTTCATCCTCTTGCAACAAAATATCTTTAGAAGGAATTTCAAGAGAGGGATCAATAAAAAATAATGAGAAAGGAGAAAATAACTCACTTTCACATTCTTGTAAGAGAAATTCTTGAAGCTTCTTAACAAAGTTGTAAAGAGATAGGAAGAAGAAGGATAGAAAGTACATTTTAAAATAGTAATATATACAAGTTGGTTGAAGGTTGATGTATCACCCTAAAAATAATTTAGAGAAGGTGTTTTCACATCAAGTTCACCAAAATGTAGAGAAGGGGATTCACTTCTCATGGATCTCTTTATTCTCAAGAGATTCTCAGGGAATAAATTGCTCTAAACTACCTCAAGGAACATAGCAAGAGTTTCAAAATCAGAATGAGTAGGTCGCTGAGGTTTTCTCGAGAAACTAACAAATTCTTGGCCAAAGGACAAGAACACAAAACAAGGACAACAATGTGACACATTGTAGTCCCAGAGGTGCATTGGCATCTCGTACGGACCAAAAACTGAGAATATCATAGAAAACAACAAAGTAGCTACTAACAATCCAATTACTAAGAACTTCCAAAATGTGGGAAAGTAACAAAAAGTAATAGAGCTGAAATAAGGTAAAGTAAATGATAAGACTAAAGAGGATAAAGAAAGTGCTCACAACAATCCAAGTAATGAAGCCTCCAACACATGAATATATTCAATACCTACATACATAAGATCGAGAGAAAATCTTAGTGTTGTTTAGGGGCTTGTTGTAGTCAAACCCCCATTTTGGTGTTCCCACCTCCATGGACAGCCATATAGATAGAGAAAGTGAACAAAGTAAGCAAATATGAAGTGATAAAAGCAATCCTTGCTTAAGGACTTGAGAACCTGTGTCACGAGATAGGAATGCAATAGATAGGGGATGTGAGAAATCCCAGGATGCCCAAAGATACAAGGAAGATATCACTTACAAGGTTAGGCGAATCCAAGGAGAGAGACAAAGCTGTGAGAACCAAGAGAGTTTCAAAGAGTGTTGTAAGAACGTGAGAGAGCTTGAAGTTGTTGTAACAAGCAAGAGATTTGCACAAGAAAGAGTAGAGAGGGAAAAGAGAGAAGCCAAGAAGCTAGAGAGAAGTTAGAAGCACAAATGAATTAGAAATATGACATTTAAAGGGAGAAGAGGAAGGAAAAGAAGCTTCTTGAGCCGTTACAAGGTGTATCGGGTTATTACCACCGACAAAAGGAGATGACAAGTGGCAAACATGCTCAAAAACAACCATTTGAACATTGAAATGTCACATGACACTAGTGCGGCACGTGGACATCTGTGCGACGTGTTAGTGTCTGAACACATCATGCTACAAAATGATGAGAATGAGAGAAGCATTGGGTTTAATGCAAAGCTGACGCATGAAGGTAGTTGCTAAAAAGGAATCCTAAGCATCTTGAGAGGGGAAAAAGCTGATGTAGTGGCTAAAATGAGCCTACACAAGTTCTAAGGGAGTGGACATTAAAGTGGATACAAGAATGTATGTGAAATTGGGAAAAATTTATTTATTGTGCAATTTTGTTTCTCATCAAGATGACCATTCTTATGGGCCAAGTTTATGGTTTCTTACCTAGAGGATGATTGGATGATTTGAGTCAAGCATTAATAATCTAGTGTAGTCAATTCAATCTATGTGGTATTAATGTTTTCATTTATATTTTAGAATGTTATAAATTACAAAATTATATTAATTGACAATATATATTATATTATATAGTATATTTTTTGTCTTATTAATAATTTAAAAGTGTCATAAATGTTTACATATAAAAATCAAACAAGTCAAACTATATAGTTTTATAATTTTTAAATTGTAAAATATGGATTAAAATTAAAATAATCATCCACACACCATCAAAATATACACGTTTGTAGGGGTTAACATCTTCCACATTATTACATTTAAAAATTAAGTAATATAGTTTTTTTTTTTTACTAAACTAGAAAGTGATTTTATAGAAGGAATTATTTTTTTGAGTTTTTATACTATAAAATAAATTAGAAAATATTTTTTGAGAATTTATATTTTTAAATGGTGTTAAGTTGCAAGCTATGAACGACGACTTCCTAATATTTTAGTAGGTGTTGCTAATAAATTTCTAGGAGTTTATAATAATGCACAAGCTTCAAATTTTCTTGGATCTAATGGTCTAGTGATTATTTTTAACTACAAAGAATCTTAAACCCAACTTTATAATTACATCTAAATAATTATTAGTAGTAATTAAAAAATTAAAGATGAACAACATCTAGTAGCAAAATTTTAGAAATTGAGCAGGGAAAATTTTCAACCCCACCCCAAAACTATCCTCTTAAATATAAAGTCTAACAAATAGGGACTCCTATTTTCTTGTGCAAGATTATAGTTTATCATGTTGCATACTTTTATTTTTCTTACAAGACTCCCTCCACAAAAATAGTTTTTGTAGTGGCACCATGGGATTCCTTTTATTGGGGTACGGATGAAAGTTTCTTTAACCCACTTCTTAAATTTTTGCTACCAATGCTATTTATCTATTTTATAAATTTCTACCTATAATTTTTTAGATTTAGCTATATAGTTGTAGATGTTATTTTATATTTTTAACATTTTGTATTGCTATCAAAATATTCATAAGATCTTAATTTCTTAAAATTTTGGAGGTTAGAGTTTTAAGCTTGTTCATTATTATAAAACTTGTAAGACCTCATGTTTATAAAACCTTTTGAAAATTCTCAACAGTACCTATTGAGATGTTTAAAGAAGCTCCTCCATAAAATTGCAACCTTAAGCGCCCTTTAAATAACGTTGTATTTGCATTTTACAAAGTTTACATACTTTTAATCTTAAAATAATTGCAAGTTGCCACTACTAAGTTAACATTAAGTGGAAAGATAACATTCAATGACACACGTATATATAATTCTAGTAGAAAAGAAAGAATAACAATCACTATATCTTCTACATTTGAGTTTTTGATCCCTAACTCAATAATCAATCCTCAATCTATTTTCTAATGTCCAACCACCACTAATTGTGTACATTTGGACTTGTCTTAACATCCTAATTCAATAGGAATGTAAACATAAGAAATTACTTCATATTTTATTGTGTTATAATTTTTTCACAATTCAAAGTATACTAATTCATATAGAGTGTTCAAATCAATGTCCAAAACAATTAGCACAAAAAAAACTTTGAGTAGAGATACTATATTTACATAAATAATGTTTTTTTATTGAATATTTTATTTTTAATTGATTATATCTTAGCTACACTATATATTGTCAACAAAAATTTCATGTACTTAATAACATTTTTTTTAACTACAAAAGAGTAATTGAAAATTTAGTCTAGTGACCCTTAGCTTAGTTCTTTATCGGATGAGCCACCCCTATAACTTGTTGAGCAATGTACAACAAACCCTCATCCACATCATGGACAAATCAAGAGTTGAACCTATGACCTGAACTACCAAGAATTGAACCTCTTACATGAACTACCCAACATAATAATTAAAATTGAGAAAACTAACTCAGAAATCTCATATACTTTATAACTTAATACAATAACAATAATTTGTAAAATTAATTATTAAAAAAATTACTTACATTTCATATCTTTACCACCATTTAAACGCAAAAACTACCTAAAACACAAAATACCGTGAGGGAAAAGGAAAACTGGAAGAAGTTTGAATTTCCTACTCAACCTGTCTATTGCGTGCAGTAGAACAAAGACTTCCAAAGTCAATGCGTTACTGAAGGGTAGTTCTACACCGTGGAAGAAAATTCTTCGGTAGCAAACGGCAAAGCTACTTGAGACGCAGGGGACGAGTTGAAAGGCGAAGGAGGATTACTTACATCATTATTATTTCCTTCCAACATTTGAACTACTCTGCTCATGCTCGGTCGATCTGTTGAGTTGTACTGAATGCACCATAGTCCTACTTTGACCAATCTTATTGCTTTCTCCTTCTCTTCACATTCTATTTCTGCTTTATCAGTTCCTCTCAACCTCCTCTCCAACTGCCCATTCTCCATCAACTTGAATGCCCACTCTGGAAAATACACTTCACTAGATCGGCTTACTTGCACATCAAAATTCTTCCTTCCTCCAGCCATTTCCAATAATACCATTCCAAAACTGTAAACGTCTGATTTGTCCGTCACAGACCCAATATTTCTATTCCACACCTCTGGCGCAACATACCCTGGCGTCCCTCTCGCTGCAGTCATTGATATGTGATCATCTCCCCTGCCACACAATTTTGCTAGACCAAAATCAGCTATTTTCGGTGTGAAATCCTTATCTAACAATATATTGTGGGGTTCAATGTCAAAATGAACTATACGTCGCTGACAATCTTGGTGTAGATATGCGATTCCGCGGGCTGTGCCCAAAGCAATTGAATAAAGCTGGTCTCCATTTAGAATTTCTCCTCTCTTTTCTCCGCCAAATATGAACTTCTCCAGAGATCCATTCGCCATGTATTCATATATGAGCGCGCTTCTAAATTGATCAAAACAATACCCCATCAGGCGGACCAGATGAACATGGTGGATCCTTCCAATGGTTGCAACTTCGTTCATAAACTGAGTTTCAGTTTGTCTCGACTGATCAAATATTTTGACGGCCACCAAATCACCTCGGGATAGCTTTCCTTTATAAACCACACCGAAACCTCCTTCCCCCAATTTATCTGCGATGTTGCTGGTGATCTTCAGTTGAGAATAGGAATATCTGCTGGGCACTTCATGGGCATAATCATCAAGAAATTGCTCCACTTTCGTAAGAGAAGGTTCCATCGCCATTCGAAGCTGGAGCTCCTTCGAGGCCGATGATCTTTTGCGACAAAAACCCACAAGCAGTATCGCACTTATGAATAAAACACCGCTTCCAATGGCCGCACCTGAAATTAGATAGAAGGTTTTGGATCTCAGACATATAATTTATAGTGACATCACTGAAATATGAAGATACAGATTAGAGATAACGGCACTCACCTAGAACAACGGTTTTCTTGGACTTTCCTGCAACTAATATATCAAGACGATTATTTATAATAAGTAAATTCAATGTTCGTTACATATAGAGTTTGCATATTGACTTCTGTAATTCGATTTCAAGAATCTTGATTAGGAGTCTTACCAGTGGAGCATTGTGAATAGGACATAGCATCGCAGTAGCAGAAAGATGAGGTTCTCAGATGAGTACAATTTATGTGATCTGCCTCGTAACATGGATAATTACAATCTTTGCTTGCATACCATGTTATATTGACCCCTTCGCCAATAATCTCAGGCAGATGTTCTCCCGATTTTAATTGTAACTCAGTTCCATTCACTGCAATCCTGAAGTCCGATACACAAACTGTGCCTGGAAGACTGGCATTGTTGTATGGATGGTCTTTACACATTAAACCGGGCAAGTACGGCTCTCCATACGACCCAGAATTAGTGCATTCTTTTGCCAGTGTTATATTTGTGTATCCATCTACAATAAGGAATTGGTCGGCACTCCAGAATTGATCATAGACAGTCTCTGATAAATTACATGCATCTCTCTGAAATTGCTTGTATATTATTATCATGGTAGGGTAAGAATATGCCGCTACCTATTGGGAGTAATTGTGGGGTTCCTGTATGTAGTATTGGTAGCCACCGATAGAAATTAGAGGCATCTCGGCTGCGTTATCACACTCCAGCTGAAACGCAGGGTCACCACAGCCGCTGCCCTTTCTTCCAAATGGATAATCCAGACTGTAATTCCCACATCTGAAAACCTCGCACGCTCCATTACAGTGAAAGGCCAACCATGAGACTGAAATTGCGGCAAAGAAGAAGAATCGGCGATGGAGAAGAGTGAGAACCATGTGAAGTGATTGCGTATTCATGCAATAGAATTGAATGAAGGCATGTGAGAAGCAGGGGAATATCAAAATGAAGTTAATGGCGAGAGAAGTCGTTGAAGACTACAATGAAAGTAGGTAGAAAGAGCGATCAGACGCAAGCAATGTAGACGTTAAACTTCACGACTATTTCTTTCTGGCATTGAGTTGACTTTTGATTTAAAAAGGTTGAAGATGTATACAAATCGTAAATCATAAATTAAAATATAGTGTTACACACCTAAATCATACATTGAAAGAGTGAAAACAATTGAAAAAGTCGTAGAAATGTGTCGGGAAACCTGGGTCAATTATTAAAGAAGGGGTATTGAAAACGGCATTAAATCTGTCATGCCGACTTTTAACGAGGACATAACACACCACTAGTCATTTTATTTATTTATTATTCTTATTGTGCACAAGATGAGAAAATAAAGAATGCGCCTATTTACGTTTCAGATTTTACGGTTTAATATTTCAAAAATTATAAAATTTAATCAAAGATAACAAGTTTCCACAATCTATGTTATTAATTGCTCAATGATTTATGGATTCAATTGTGTGATAATTTTTTGCATCAATTTATGGATGCAAAAATTATCATAGAATCGAATCCAAAAATCATTCAGCAATAAAATTAATGTTTAAAATATCATTAATTTGAACAAATTATAATCTTAAACAAATATTTTTTTGGTCAATAATTCTCTTGTAATTGAATTTCAATGTTGTTAAATTTAATTATTTATTCTTGACTTTTTAAACATTTATTCTCATTATGATGATTTAATCATAAACATCACCTTATTAAATAATGGAAACATTTCCAACATCTTTAATTAAACAATCCACTATAATCGCTTATCATCTTTTGATAAATTTTACCTAATTCATTCATTTAAATTAAACCTCGGTATTAAAGTTTAACACTAGTTGAGAAAATTATTTATTTAAAAAATCCACTAGCAATAATATATAGTTGACTTCAATAATGTCATCCCAAATATTTAATCAACCTAAACAATAATCAAACTAATTTAATTGAAAGAAAAATTATGAATATAATACAATGAATTAATTAAACAATCTTGGGGTAACTTAAATAATTAGACCTTAAGTTATATCTTAAATTGAGAGAACCTAACTACTTGATCCCACAACAAGACCAATTTTTCCATTGGATTGGATTTAGTTCAAAACACTTTATCTTAAATTATATTAATTTTTCTAATGGGATATGTGAAGACTCTTAGTTATTATATGAGAATTAGCTACCAACCCTTGAATTTAGGTCAAGCATAATGAAACCCTAATCTAAAGAGCTCTTCAAATAAATGAGTTCCTTGTTTTCAAATCTCATTCTCAACATTTTTTTCAAAATTCTCTTTTAAATATTTTGATAATGATTATGTATATATGAATTTTTTTCAAACTTTACTGAGTGAATAATACTCATTGCTATGTGTGTATATA